>SNQJ01S0017561.1:92667-157335 GCA_010110895.2 Picea sitchensis | reverse complement strand
GCCACATGGTTATAACACTTCTTCGTTGAATGGTTCATCTATATTTTGAAGTGCATTTCTGGAATTGGTTTTTGTGGTAATACTAAGTGAACCGACCAACACATAATCATTTAAAATTGTCACATTTCCTTGATCATTTCAAATTTACATTCGTGGTAATTATCAATCCATAATTTCTTAGTAATAAGTGTTGGAAAGTTGGTTGTCATTGATGTCAACATTAGAAGAAGTCTAGAAGCCTCTAGAAGTAATGGGTATAATTGAATAAATCTCCAAAGTGGTCCCCTTATGGCATAGCTTTAATTATGGCCCTCACGGGAAGACACTTCGAAGAAATCTACAAGAAGACGAGAGATGTGGTCATGCAGTTTGAAGTTGTTTGAGGAAAAAGAGAATGATGGACTCTACTAATGCATTTAAAGATTTCGTAGATGGATATTCCTCATCATGTCGTTTCCAACAGTAGGTGGTATGCTACGTGGTTCCTCACAGTTGAGGAGATATGCCCTCTTGAAGATGGAAGCCCCAAAGTATGGTTAAGAAGCCCTAAATAGTTGTAACAAGAAGTGACAAGTCGGTCCCAAATTAATTAAAACAAGAAAAGTTGTTGCAAACAAGAAGTTAAAGTCAGCCCCACTGCAATGAATATTAAAATAAGTATTAAAGATATTGTTGGTAAACTCGACCCCAATGGAATAATCATTAAAAATTATTTTGAATTTTATTTGGGTCAAGTCGGCCCTAAAAAGAGGGTGCGAGATCTAGTATAAGGCACCTGGGAGTTCATTTGTTACATCAACTCAAGTGATTTTTATTTGAGGTAACCAAGGATATCTGAGGGGAATTTCAGAGGGAATATGAAGTGAATAAGGGAGGGAGGATGAAGTCTTGTGATGATATGTTCTAAGGTTTGTTATTTAAAGTTCATCTTACCATTTTCGCTATAATTTTTTTCCTATAATGATTCAGATAAAGAAAAATTGGAGGTTGTTGAGAATACATATCAGGGTACATGAGGTAAAAATTTCGGCTTCCAGGTCATTGTATTTTTGGAGATACACTATGTGGAAGATAGAGTTTTTACTAGTCCCGAAACTAGTCTCGAACATGTGTTATGAGTAAAAAAGCCATAACTTATTCATAGATGATCCAAATTTTGTGAGACCAATTGCATTGGAAAGAGTACAATTTGTAGTATGTTTTGTGTGAGATTTAAAACTAGATATCAAATATTCAGCATGTGGCATGCTCTACAAGTTTTCTCTCTATAATAGGCCAGAATTCAGCAAGGTCTGTCATTTTCATTATAACTCATTTTCAAAGATGATTCAAGGAGTGAAACTTGGAGGAATTTCATAGAAGATATTGAAGAATATTAGATGCAAGTTTCAGACCTTTATTCATTATAGGTACGAAATTATTCTTGTTGAAATTTAGGGTTTGTGACTAATAAAAAAACTTGTCCCGTGAGACTAAAGTAAAGTCAAATGAAGATGTTATCCTTTTGATGAAGAAGTTATGCAGGTCTATGATCACATACACCAGGTTGCTACATGACTAAAGGCATGCTTTCTATGTCTTCCATTTTGATGGTTATGGTATATGCTTAAGGAATATCTTGGATGGTTTGGCACATGTTTAAGGCATGCTCTTGGCACATGGTTTAAGGCATATGTTGATGAAGTTGAGAATATGTATGAGAGATGCTCTTAGTGATCTTGGCATATGATTGAGTAGATATTTCTTGTTGATGCTAAGATTTCAAGATCAATGACAGATACTGTGATAGTGATAATGACAGTGACAGGTTGATTATCAGTGACAGGTTGAGTCTATACTTATATTTCAGGGTGGAAGGAAGGAGAAAGTAAAGGGGGTTGTAGCCTCCTTCCGGCTGGAGTCGGAGAACACATGGAGTTAGAGCTTCCTTCAGGTTGGAACCTGTAAATCAAGGGATTGGAGCTGGAGAATTTGGGGAGTTGTAGCTTCCTTCAGGTTGGAGCCTGTAAACAGGGGGTTGGAGCCTCCTTCCAGTTGGTGCTGGAGAATTTGGAAGTTGGTGCTTCCTATGAATGTAATATTTAATATATATAAGAAAGAATTATGTGGTTTTCTCCCATTTGGGTTTCCACGTAAAATTCTTTTGTAGTGTGCATCTATGGTTATGTGTTGTTGAACGTCATTGCTCATAATATCTTGAATGAAATCATAACTGATAAAATTTTGATGAATTGATGCTTACATATTTTGGTTAAAAGTAGTAAAAATTGCATAATATTGATTTACCCCCCTCTCAATATTCCAACTATTGGTATCAGAGCAGGTTCCTTCAGAACTAGTCTCGCCACTGGAAGGTAGATCATGGATTGCACAAAGGATGGAGCGCCAATGTTTGATGGTAAGAATTTTTCCTTCTGTAATAAAATGATGAAAACATTTTTACAGGAACAAGGATTTGATGTCTAGCAAGCAGTAGTAAACGGATATACGACACCTGCCACTCCTCCAACGGACAAAGATTGAAGGAAACTCAGTGAAAACAATTCAAAGGCTAAAAGTATTATTCTGGGTAGTGTGGTTGATTCAATATTTGTCATAGTTATGCACTGCGATACTGCAAATGATCTTTAGAACAAACTTAAAAACATTTACAAAGGAGATGCCAAAGTAAAAGGGGCCAAACTTCAAACCTATAGAGCTAAATTTGAACAATTGAAGATGAAGGAAGATGAAGACATTGCAACTTACTTTATGCAAGTTGATGAAATTGTGAATGCTATCAAAGGATTGGGAGAATAAATTAAAGGCCCATTGGTGGTTCAAAAGATATCGATGTCTCTTCCAATGAGATTTCATCCAAAAATTTCAGCCCTAAAAGAAAGAGCAGATCTTGCCACGTTGAGCATGGACGAGTTACATGGAATTCTTACATCTTATGAAATGAGAACAGAGTGGGACAATCCATCTAGGAAGGAAGAAACGTTCAAAGAATTCAAGAAGAAAAAGAAGAACAAGCAAAATCCAAAGTCAGATTGTAGTTGCAATGATGATTCAAATGAAGATGAAGAAATGACCATCTTTGTAAGGAAGTTAAATAAAGGAACTGCCAAGTACAAAGGTAAGCTTCCTTTTGAATGTTTAATTGTGGTAAAATTTGTCATTTTGCTAATAAATGACCATATACTAAGAAAAAAGAGAATGATGAAGAAGAAGTTCCCAATAAAGAAAAGAAATATAAAAAAGGAGACAAGAAAAAAAACAAAAAGAAATTCTTCAATAAAAGTCTCTACTCAAATGAGGATAGCTCCTCATCAGATGAGGATGATGATAGCAACATTGGTTCAGAAAGAGTACTCTTCATGGCATCAGAAAATGATGAAGAAGATTATGAAGAAGAAGGTGAAGTGGATCTTAGGGCAGAACTAATCAGTGCAGTAGACGAGCTAAAAAGAGAAAGGAAAAAAAAAATCACTCAGGGGAGAATTACTCAAGCTAAAAGAGGATTCTCAAAATCCTAACTCTGAAGAAGATCAACAGATGATTATGAACCTAAAATTCCAAATGGGAGAAACCAAAAGGATTGAAAAAACACGCAAAAGCCAACTGGAAGAAAAAGAGAAAGAGAGTGAGAACTTGGAAGCAGAAATAGTCTCACTAAGGAAGGAACTTCAGAAGAAGGACATGCAACAAAACAATACCAAAATATTAGATGAAATCATCAGCAGTCAAAGGCCATACTATGACAAGTCCATACTGGGATACAAACAAACACATACTTAGGAGGGTTCGAGCTCCACGACAACAGAAACGGAAGTGGAACAAGGAAGTTATGCAGAGGTCGTCAGAGGTTGCATCTATAAGGAAGAGTGAAAGAGAACTCAAGAAGAAGATTACATAAGAACGACACCACCTAGAAGATCCATATTTCAAAATCAACAACCAACTATTGAAATAACTCAAGAAGAAGATTACATAATAGAAACACCATTCAAAAGATCTCCTACACCTGGGTACCAAACTATTTTTCTTTGTTTATGTTATTCTTGTAATAATTTTCGACACAAAGCTATAAAATATAGAGCCTATACAAAGAACATAAGCAATTATGAAGGCTACTCTAGAATGAACCATCTCAGAAAACCTCATGAAGCATATAACAAAAACTATAACAGTTTTGGCTCATTAAATGATGAAGTAGAATGTTATAAATGCAATAATTTTGGACACATTGCCAAAGATTGCAGATTGACAACTCCTCCAAAGGAACCAAAGCAGGATTTCAATAGTCATGTAAAAGAACTATCAAGAATATGGATAAGGAAGTAGGATAAATGTTAGCATAGGGGCAGACCCGAGGTTCACTCCAAGAGCGCACCAACAAGCCCTAGCTACTGGCCCTTTCGGCAACACCTGTAGAGCAGATGCAATCTCACCCAAAGCAACTATGAGGGGGTTGCAGGACAGAGATGTCTACAACCAGGGGAATATCAAGTGGATCCAGTACAACATCAACTCAATATGCATCTAACACTTATCAATCTAGATCTATCCTGCACAACTATAGATATGATCTAACACAACAATGCAAATAACAATATAATAGCGACATAGATCAAAGCAACAATCACACACAACGCAAGATATACGTGGTTCACCCTCTCTCTAGGGCTACGTCCACAGAACTGTGCTTATGATTTATTAAGGTAAAAGAATACAGTTCTAGTATGCGCTCTCAGCTAGCAGATCTTCTTTCTCTTCTCTCTTTCTCTCCCCTTCCTACGCACCCAGCTGCAGGGCTTGACCTTCGCACATAGCTGAAGATATTACAATAACAGAAGGCTCTCTCTCTCAACACTTCTCTCTCACAGTACAATGATATCTCACCACAACAATAGAGCTTAGTCAATAACAATGTTGTACCCACCCGACCCAGGTCCTCTTGACCTTTATTTATACATTATAATATCTCACCGACAACCCTAGGATGAAATCTAGGTGCCAAAACCCTAAATAACAAAACCCTAGGTGTCTAAAACCCTAGGTCAACTTGCTCCACTTTTCCCGGGCTTTGCCAGCCTGTCTTTCCTTTCTTCTCGCGCGGTGCTCCAAAACATCCAATGATGGCTTTTTCCGCTTGTTGAGTTGTCCTCGATCCCTCTTTTTTGTTGATCTGTCATCCTCGATCTTCTCGTCCAATGGCTTGCTTTTTCATACTTCGCTTCATCTTTTCTTCTCTTTTGCTCACTTCACCCCAGTGACAATCACTGTGTCTCCCGCGAAGCTCACATTTCACCTTTTCTTCCTTAATCTTCGCTTGCTTCCCTAACCAAGGGCCAACAAGCCCCAACACTCACCTGCAACTCGTCTCGAGGCACTTCAGATCTGATCCTTTTGTTTTACTTCGACTTCGAACTACGCAGTGCAACCTTTGCTTTCTGTTCTATGCCTCCTCTCCTTCCTTGTGTAGACTGTCTTTTCTGTGTCTGGTACCTAGTTTCAACTGCACTTGGTACCTAGACCCTTTTTCTCTTGTTTTTATTGAGAGCTGCGAGGCAGTTGGTTGTCATAGTACAACTTCAGCCGACTCCCATTTACCAACCCTTCCTTCCATTCTCCGTTCAACATCTTCAGCTGGGCAACTCCTCCTTCTGTAACATAGGTGATCTCATATGGTCCAAGCCAATGCATTCTAAACTTCCCTGGGTGTCTTATAAACTTATTGTCATACACCAGTACTAAGTCACCTTACTTTAATGCCTTCTTCTTGATGTGTCTGCCATGACAAGCTTTCTCTCGTTCCTTCTGAACCTACTAATTGAATCCTGCAATGAATCTGTCTTCTTCCATTTCAACCAATTATGCAAGCCTCTCATGAACAGCGCCAATATCATCCATGTATGTAAATGCAACAATTCTTAAGCTTGGTACCAAGTATTCCATCGGGACAACAGCTTCAAGACCATAAACCAACTTGAAAGGGGTCTGCATTGTTAATTTCTTGCATGTGGTTCTATAAGCCCGGAGTATTGCAAGTACTCTTAAATCCCAGTCATCCCTGTTCACACTGCAAATCTTCGTCAATGTTGTCTCCAAGATCTTGTTGAATGCTTCAACCGTTCCATTTGCTTGTGGGTGGTAAGGTGTACTCTTCTGATGGTGGACTGCAAATTCTTCAGTCAAGGCTTCAACTGTCTTATTGATGAAATGTGTGCCTTGATCACTCATGAGGATCTTGAGGCGTCCAAACTTGGTTATTATGTCATCAAATATAAATCGTGCAGTTGTAGTTGCACTACAGTCCTTGACTGCTCTGGCTTCGACCCATCTGGTTAAGTATTCAGTCGCAGTAATGATATACCTTGCTCATGTGCGCTTCCCTGGTGGGTTGATAGGTCCCACGAAGTCAATGGCCCATTTGTCAAATGCTTGTAGGGTCATCTGCGGTGCTAATGGCCTTTCATCTCTTCTGGATGGTCTCCCAACTCTCTGGCACACATCACAGGCTCTAGCATAATCCTTAGCATCTCTGTGTAAGGTAGGCCACCAAAGGCCAGCTCGCAGAACCTTCTGTGCAGTTGCTTTCCCTGCATAATTTCCTCCTACGATGCCTTCATGAGCTTCTGCGAGGATCAATGGTCACTCTGTCTCCTTAACGCATCTTCTTGGTATCTCATCAGGTCCCATCTTGTATAGCTGACCAACTATCAGTGAAAAATCTGCAGCATGCACTACTAGTTGTTTCTTCTGGGGAATTGTATACTCACTAGGTACCATTCATGTTGATAGGAACTGGACTATTTCTGCGAAGTGGTCATCAATCTTTCTGACGGCGAGCAGTTGTGCATCTGACAATGTATCCTCTAGACTGGTGGGTTCCTCTCCATGTTCCAACCTCGACAAGTGGTCAGGGCCCTTGTTCATTCTTTCTGGCTTAACTATGATCTCAAAATCGTATTCTTAAAACAACAGAAGCCATCTACATATCCGTCCCCCCAACACTGACTTGTTGACTTGGTACTTCAGTGCAGAGTGATCTGTGAACATTTTAAAGTGTCCTCCCAACAAGTAGTGGTGGAATTTTTGTAGCGCATACACCATGACCAATCCTTCTCTCTATGTGGTGGTGTAGTTAATTTATGCTATGGATAACTTCCTGCTAGCAAAGGCTAACGGGTGATCGATGTCTCATGTTCCCGGTTGTGCTAACACAACTCCTAAGGCAATGGACGATGCATCGACATGCACATGAAATTCTTTGCTCCAATCTGGAAAGACCGGAATGGGCGCAGTGACCATCTTCTGTTTCAGTGTGTCGAAGCTCTGTTGGCATTCATCTGTCCAACCAAACTGGCAGTCCTTCTTCAACAACTTCTCCATCGGTGTTATAATTTGGGCATAGCCTTTAATTAATTTCCTGTAATAGATAGTGTGTCCTAGCGTAGTGTGCAGTTGTTTAACTGAAGTCGGAGGTGGCAAAACAACTATAATTGCAATTTTAGATGGATCAACCAGCAATCCTTGCTTGCATACAATATGACCTAATAACACTCCAAATAGTGAGAAGAAGATGCACTTCTTCAGATTTAAATAAATTTGACACTGCATGCATTTATCCAACATTAGCCTTAGACATTCAATATGATTTTTCAGCAAACTAAACACAGTCCAGTCATCAAAACAGGCTTCTAAAAATTTATGCAAAAATTCTTTGAATGCTTCGACCACCACCCTGGAAAAGATGGTTGGGGCATTCTTCAGTCTGAATGGCATCACTGTATATTGGTATGATCCGCATTCTATGTTAAACATGGTCTCGTGGCGGTCCTCCTTGGCAATCTAGATCTGATGGTATCCTGAAAATCCATTTGTAAAAGAATATATCTCTTGGCCTCCCACATTGTCTAATACTTCACCAGTGAATGGTGTAGGGAAAGGGTCATGCAGACAAGAATCATTCAACTTCTTGAGGTCTACACATATCCTGATTTCTCATGTCTTCTTGTCTTGTACCATTATAGGGCTGATCCACTCTAATTCTTCAACAGGTTCAATAATTCCTGCTTCCGGCATTCTGTTAAGCTCAATCTTCATTTTTTCCTTGTATTTTGTATTCAATTTGTAGGGTCTTTGCTTGACTGGCTTCGCACCTGGTTTCAAAGGTATTCTCATCTCTCCCATAGGTCCTTTGATTCCCTTCATATCAATGAACTTGGTCGGAAACAAGTCTCGATATTCATGCAATAACTCTGTAATCTTGTCAATGGTAGCAACATCCCAATAATCTCTGACATTCGCAAGCTTTGGTGTCTCCTTTGTTCCAATGTTGACCTTTTTTATCTTGATTGGCTGACCAATAAATGGTATCTCAGCTCCTGTTCCTTCCACATCTCTTTGGCCTTCTGTTTCAGTTATGTTTATATTCCTGGGATCATCATCATCATCGTCGACATTGATGTTGTAGCAGCGCTGCAATTTCTGGAGAGGTGCAATCCATTTGTCCTCTTCTTGTTCCATAGGGAGGCTAGATGCCTCTTCAAATACTTTCCGACTCACAATCTGTAATACTTGGTCTATTGAAGGATATTCACTCTCAAATAGAAAGGTGGTGATAAAATTCTGGATCATACCTTCCCAATCTGTAGTGACGAAGCGCAGCTCCGCTTGAAGGTACCAGTTGATAGGGGTCGTGTCCAGTGTGTTAATGAATCTGTGCACCCATTATTCTTAAGGAATGTTGCTCCAGGCTTCTTTGCAGCTTCACACATGGTCCTTTGGGTAAATTCGACCGGTATACCTTACTTTGCAGCTTACTGCTTGTGCTGAGAACCATGCTATCATCAAGGTTCGACATTGTGTCCAGTCTGTGATGTTGCTTTTATGTGTCCCCCACCATCTTGCTGGTGTAACTTTCAAGGCCTCATCCATTGCCAACAATCATTGTTGTGTTGGTACACTTGTTTCAAAATCTGATAGGAAGGCTTCTAAAGGGTTAAGACCATCAAATGTGGGTAAGTTACTTACTGTTGTGCCGATCCAATGAACTTCTCTGGTTAATCTAGCACATCTTCTGGTAGATACTTCATACATCTGGTTCTACCAGTTCTCCAGTGCTTCTTATAAATCTGATGAACACGCGTTGTCACTTCGCCAGCTAAGATTCCCATCGACTGTAGGGTTGATGTAATCACGTTGTTTGGCTGTCAGTTTGTAGATGTTTTCCAGTTTGTAAGCATGGTCTTCTTCTCTGATGGGCTCTGTGTAATGTTGGCCCTCATCTGGATATAAGGGTGCAATGACCCTAAGACCATCTCTTTCAAATGTCATACATCTTTTCTTCAAATCAACAACAGTAGAGTTGTTGAAGGCCCAATCAATTCCTAACAATGCAGGGTAAGGGCAGTTGTCATCAACAATTTCAATTACCTCAAAATCTGCAAAGGTTCTAACTCCGTTAATGTCCACAGGGACATGCTCTAATCGTCCAAATGGGTTGATAGCTTGCTGATTGTCCATGCGAAGCCTAATAGGGGAATAGATCAGCTTGGGTTTTCCCATCAGTGCCGAAGTTTTCTTCGTCATGACATTGACCTCCGACCCTAAGTCGAGGACCACATAGTCTATATCATATTCTCCTATCTGAGCATTCAAATGTAATTCTTTATTTGTCCTTCTCTTCTTTCCACTCTAGTGTATTGCCCTATTCAGTAAGGGGTTTACCTTTCCTAGCTCATATAGCCTGATTAAGTTTTGTAGCTCTTGCATAGCGTTCTCATCCTAAATTAACTTAATACAAGTGTACAAAAATTCGATGAGCTTACTTACCTCTTTTCCTTCTTTTGGTGAAGCTGACTGATCAAATGCCTGAGGCATTCCATATTCTCTTATTTATGGTCGTGTTTTTGATGAAGACCCTTGGTCTCTCTTGAAATCCTGTCTTGCTTCCTCAAAGATTTGTCTTTCTTTCTTCACATTAAAATCTTGAGACTTCTCCAAAGCTTTCCTGACGCCTGAGTCTTCTGTGATATTTCCTTGGGTCATTCTATCCTCTCCTGTAGCAGTGCCTCCTCGAGTAATAACAATGAATCTAGGGTATGCTCTATGAGGTTCAACATATATTAGTTGCACTTGCGGGTTTCGCTGAGGTCCTCATCTTTCCTGAAGCTTAGCTAGTAGTATAGGGCAGTCCTTAATGATATGCTCAAAAGAGTTGCAATAACTGCAAGTGGTGCAAGGGTTCTAACAGTCCCTTGCTAGATGCCCTGGCTGTGCGCAGTTGTAACAGATTATTTGTCCTCGGCCTCGACCCATTCCTCCTCCTCATCCCCGTCCTCTGTATCCGCCACGAGGATTGAAATTTCCTCTTCCCAGGGAGTTATATTGTGCATTGTTTCCTTCTTGGTGCACTTCGCCTTGGATCTTGTATATGTCTCTTGATCTTTCATGCATAAGGTCAAAGGCCCTACAATCTCTGTCATCATGCCCTACTGACTTACAGAATCTGCAATACAAGTTTGTGGGTGTCTGAACATACTTCTTCATACAGTAGCACTCACCGGGGCGATGTCAATTTCTGCATACTTCGCACCAGGGTAATGTGACTTGCTTCAAAGGGCTCGGAGCTCCTCAAGCTAGATATTCATGAAACAGAGGACAATGTTTCTTGTCATGGCCTTCTGATCTGCATCTTACACACCATATATCTTCTCTTTTGTCCTTCCCCTTGTCCTTCTTCATATCCTTGACTTGCAGAGACAAACTAGTCAGCTGGCTCATACCTAAGTTGGATTCTCCCATAGGTGTTGATTCAAGCTTCATAGTGATCTCCAATGCTTCTTCCTGTGAAGCAATTTTCTGTTGAACTTTGATATGTGGTAGAAGAGCAGCGATGAACCATTCTTTGTTTTGCTTGTCTGGGATCTTAAAAGTCAATCTTCCAGTTAGGGTCTTGAATCTTTGATCAAACTCCCAAACAGGTTCGACAACCTTTTGCTTGATCTCCTTCAACTCTGTAATGCATTGTGACTCCGACTTAGGTTTTTTAAATTCTACATTCAATGCGTTCTTGATCTCATTTAGTGGCTTAGGCTGCACAAGTCCTTGAACAAGCTTCATGTATCAACTTAACGCGCGATCTCTCAGTGTAGTGCTAAACTGGTTTCTTTTAGCAGATTCATCGGTGATATTTTTAATGTTCCATATGCCCTCGCACACGAACCAGTGCTGATCAGGATCTTCCGATCCATCTCCTCTAAAGATAGGGAGCCTCATCTCATCTACCATGGAGCTGCCTAGGTTTCCTGTTTGAGTAGATGTTGAACTGCTAGTAATAGTACTATGTGGACTTTGATGATTCTGACTATTCTGATTACTTAGCACTATTGAGGCAATAGGAGGGTTAATAGTACTTACTTCAATGTTCTGCGTAGTTCCTGAGGTTTCTGGCTTGTTTTGGCAAAGTTCTTCAGCTTCCCCTTCTTTTGCTCTGGTGGGTTCTAAATGTTCTTCGTCTGTCGGATCTGCCTCATCTTCGTTGTAGAAACCCTCTTCTCCGTATTTTTGCTTACAGAGGTTCTCAAGGTGAACCCCTCGAAATAATCTTCCACTGCGCGTATGTCCCACCTCTATGTCGCTGTCGTTGTCTGAATTCTTGAACATTAGGCTTTTCAAATCCAACCAGTCTACTGTATCTTCAAGATGTGGTTTTCATGCAAGAGCATCTTGATTCTTAACTTCAAAAAATGTAAAAAATTCCCTCTGGGTCCTTTGAAAAATTATCTCTCGACTTGGCTATACAGTTCTACTATGTCAACAACAAATTCTGTGATATACCCTCAATGGTACTATCAAACCAATGATCTACTGCTCTGGATACAATGTTGTCGACTCTTTTAACCTTCTGGATCAGCGCCGGCGTCCAAACCACAGGGGGTCTAGATCTGATCTTGAACTGGGTATCAACTAACCTAGCCTACCACTCAAACAACTCCCGATGGATTCCTCCAAAGAAGATCTCGTGGATGTCGGTGAAAATGTATCTTTGTAGCCAATCTTCAGTACTCAGCTTAGGGTTCTTGTTATGGGCTTCAACGAAGTCCCTCTCTTGATCTTCTATCCACTTTTGAATCTCTGTCTTCGATGGGAACCACCTTGACATTCCCTCAAGAAGATTCCTATACCTGCAACGTAGCCATTTGTTGGCACAGGGGCAGACCCGAGGTTCACTCCAAGAGCGCACCAACAAGCCCTAGCTACTGGTCCTTTCGGCAACACCTGCAGAGCATATGTAGTCTCACCCGAAGTAGCTATGAGGGGGTTGCAGGACAGAGATGTCTACAACCAGGGGAATATCAAGTGGATCCAGTACAACATCAACTCAATATGCATCTAACACTTATCAAGCTAGATCTATCCTGCATAGCTATAGATCTGATTTAACACAACAATGCAAATAACAATATAACAACAACATAGATCAAAGCAACAATCACACACAACGCAAGATATACATGGTTCAACCTCTCTTTAGGGCTACGTCCACAGAACTGTGCTTATGATTTATTAAGGGAAAAACATACAGTTCTAGTCTACGCTCTCAGCTAACAGATCTTCTTTCTCTTCTCTCTTTCTCTCCCCTTCCTGCGCACCTAGCTGTAGGACTTGACCTTCACACACAGTTGAAGATCTTACAATAACAAAAGGCTCTCTCTCTCAACACTTCTCTCTCACAGTACAATGATCTCTCACCACAAAAATAGAGCTTAGTCAATAACAATGTTGTACCCACCCAACCCAAGTCCTCTTGACCTTTATTTATACATTATAATATCTCACCGACAACCCTAGGCTGAAATCTAGGTGCCAAAACCCTAAATACCCAAACCCTAGGTCAACTTGCTCCACTTTTCATGGGCTTTGCCAGCTTGTCTTTCCTTCCTTCTCGCGTGGTGCTCCAAAACATCCAATGATGGTTTTTTTCGCTTGCTGAGTTGTCCTCGATCCCTCTTTTTTGTTGATCTGTCATCCTCGATCTTCTCATCCAACGACTTGCTTTTCCATACTTCGCTCCATCTTTTCTGCTCTTTTTCTCACTTTGCCCCAGTGACAGTCACTATGTCTCCCGCGAAGTTCGCATTTCACCTTTTCTTCCTTAATCTTCGCTTGCTTCCCTAACCAAGGGCCAACAATAAACTAAATACTGAAGAATGTTCTATTGCTTTACAAGCCCAAAGAAGAAGAAATGATTGGTATGTTGACAATGGTTGTTCAAAGCATATGACAGGTGACAAAGACAAGTTTGTAACTCTGAAGAAAGAAAGAGATGGATCAGTTTCGTTTGGCAATGATAACTCAACCAAAATTATAGGAAAAGACACAATCAAGCTTGGAAGCAAAGATGCCATGGCATAAAATGTCCCACTTGTCGAAAATATGCAACATCATCTGCTAAGTGTGAGTCAAATGTGTGACCAGGGATATACTCTTCTATTTGACTCAGAGAAGTGTGAGATAAGGAAAGAAGGATCAGGCATGGTGGCTACAACAGCAAGGACTCCAAACAACATATACATTTTAAATGCTATTGGAAAGGAAAGTTGTTGTTTGGGAAAGGAAAATGAAAGTTGGATTTGACACAGAAGAATGGGTCACATGAACTTTGACAATCGTATCAATATTAGCAGAAAGGAAGCGGTAAGAGAGATGCTAGAAATTTCAAAACTAGCCAATACTATGTGTAAGCATTGTCTACGTGGAAAACAAACAAGAACTGAATTCAGAACGAAGGAATACTTTACAACAAAACCATTGGAGATTGTGCACACTTATCTGTGAGGACCAATGAGAACAAAATGATTGAATGACGAACAATAGTTCATGCTACTTATTGATGATTTTACAAGAATGACCACAATCATCTTTCTCAAGAAAAAGTCAAAGGCATTTGAATTTTTCAGGATATTCAAAGAGATGGTTGAAAATGAGAATTATTTGAAAATCGTGTGTTTAAGATCAGAAAATGGAGGTGAATTCACATCAGACAATGGAGGTGAAATCACATCAAAAGAATTCATGGACTTTTTTGAAGATCATGGAATAAAAAGACAGTTCTCAGTGGCCAAGACACCTCAACAAAATGGAGTAGTTGAAAGAAAGAACAAAACTATAACATAAATGGCCAGAACCATGTTGAAAGATTCCAAGTTGAGTAATGTCTTTTGGGTACAAGCAATACACACAGTTGTTCATATCTTGAATAGAGGAATGCTCAGAAGTAATAGTGACAAAACTCCATATGAGTTATGGAAGGGAAGATCAACAAATGTCAAGCATTTTAGAGTATTTGGAAGCAAATGTTACATAAAAAGAGAAGATGACAGAGTGGGAAAATTCGATTCTCGAGTTGATAAAGGTATATTGGTTAGATGCTCAAGCAAAAACAAGGCATACAAATGTTACAACCTAAGACTCAACAAGACAGTGGAAAACATAAATGTAAAGATTGATGAAACAAATGTGTCGAAGATCAAAGAAGAAAACAAAAATTCTAAAGAGAAGGAAGTAGAAGAAGAACTAGAAGAAGAAGAAGAAAAGCAACCAAAAGCAGAACAAGAAGAAAATGACCGGCATAACTTTTTGATGCCCTCCGAGACATAAAATAGTGTCTTGAGTGGCCTTGGGGAATGGTAATTTGGTAAGGACAATGTGGTAATTTAATATAAAATAATACTTATAATTAAATAATATTATTTTATAAAATTAATTATATACAAAATCACTTTAAAAAATTCAAACTCGTTCAAAATTTCAATACAAAATAATATTTATAATTTACCAGACTTCTACCATGATAAACATTTAAATATTTATATTTAAATTTAAGAAACCATTAAGCCTTAGTCTAAACGTTATCTCTTTTTCGACGATATTTTTTGGGGATATTTGTCCGAAATCCGGTGAGAAATTGTTAGATCCGCATATTTGAGTGATTATTTTTGTATAATCGAAGTGCCCCATGGGTTTTTCAACATGTTGAATCCATTTTTACATTCAAAATTAAATTTTAAACAATAGAAAATAGTGATTTCATTAAGATTTATATCGCAAAAAAAACAAATCATAGAGTAACTGATCTTCTTTATAAGGTTATTGCAATTCATATCGACAGAGCTCCATGCTCTTCATAGAAAAAAAAAAATATCAAAATTGCAAATAAAGACCCAATTTGCGTAGTCAGTGTTCTAAAGTTTTTACTAAATTAAAAATATTATCAAATTATTATATAAAAATTATTAATTTAAAAACGAAAATGAGAAAATGGAAAACTCGATAACGTCTTGAGATTTAAAAATATTATCAAATCATGTTAATTTTTAATTTAAAAATCAAAATGAAAAAGGAGAAAACTTAACGTGGTGAATCCCAAGTAAAGGAACTTGAAGGTTCAAGTTTAGTGAAAGATGTGACTTCCAAACTTCATGAAACCGATCACTTTTTTTTTATTTAAATAAATTATATACTCTTATATATCATTTTTTTAATTTAGATTTTAAAAAAAAATTAAAATTATATTTTGACTAAAAAATAATAGGATATTTTCAGAGGATTGGAATTTTTATCTTAAAAATCTTTATAAATCTCTTAATAACATTTGTTAAGGATATCAAAGGATACCAAGTAGAAATCTTAAAAACTAGAGGGTCTATTCTCATCCCTTACTTCTACGAGCTATTCAATTTAGCAATTAAGTAAGACTTTCTTAAGCCCCGCACTCAAAGCCTCATTATACTTATTTTTAAAAGTGGGGACTTGAAAACAATTGTAAATCAACGAACCTTGTATGGTTGTGAAGTTTGGGGCTACATCGTGTCTAGAGAATCCTGGACAAATATAGAGCAAGTTCAAGAGTGTTTCATAACTTATACTCTCAAAAGTAAAGGAAATACACCTTATCCTATACTCCTCATAGTAGCAAGAATTCTTCCCATTGAGTGCACGACTATGACTAGGTACCTAATGTACAAAACAAGATAAACAACATGGAAGGCAATAGACTTCTTAAGATTGTTTCAAACTCCAATCAAAACCACCTACAACTCAAGTAGGGTTGGCATAAAGATGTCAAGTCTTGGCTAAATCATTGGGGAATCAAAGAATATGTCACTATGCAAAATAATGATAATATTGAAAATATTATTACATCTAAATTTAAGGGGAAATTATGGTGTGATAAAGAATCAAAGGATGAAAGAGAAGTAAGATATTCTAAGGAGGTGATCAATTTTAATCTAGAAGATCATAAGTATCTCTTTATTTTGACTAACTTAATGATCCGAGATCTTTTCATCGAGTGACTTATAAAGAATTGCATTAAATGAACATAAATTAAAGTGTACCATTAAAGAAGGAAAAGCTCAATAATGAAGAGACATAAGCATCAAATTTGAACACAACAACTTGATAACGGAGTTCATCCCTGGTGGACTACGTCTCTGGGTCCTGCTCTCAAATGGGTAGGCTTTTCATTAACTCAGCAAAAGAATTTGGCAAAATACATAAGTATACCTCATTTTGAAATCAAGTTGTAGAAATAATGCTCAGATAAGAAAACAGACAACACCATTGAATTCGTGGCATCGAATTACCCGAAAATGACTGTCTCCACGCCTCGATCTGACTCTGGCACTCCCAAGCCCAAGAAGAAATTTGTCTCGGTTTTCATGCCCCTGCAACCTGCAATTAATGTTGATGTACTTTCCTCGAACTGTGTGCCCCGACCGTACCACATGCGTGCCCCCCTCCCTGGGCTCGACGGATTCAACTTTTAAGTAAAAAGGGTGACGTTCATTATAATGTATGGGTCGTTGGCCCGTTGGTTATGGCCTGAGTATTAAGGCGTAGAGGAGGGAGGAGGTCTCGGGGTCAAACCCGTGGGCCTCCCCTTTTTGTCTCTCTCTCTCTCTCTTTTTCTATATATATATATATATATATATATACAAGTTTGTTCTGCCAAGTTTGGCGATGGCTCTATCCAAAGTTCAATTGATTGACATGTGGCCGGATTTGGCGTGGTCCGCCAGATTTGGTGGACCTGCCCAACCATATTTTTTTTCAAATTTCGGATACGGGCTGTCATTGGGTATTTTCCCCCTACCACGTGGCAGCCCCTGATTGGGCCACGTGGCATCCTCCCATTCGACCACGTCATCCACTACTCTGTCAGCCTGCCATGTCAACGCCACAACATCGTATGGATGCCACGTCACTGCCAACTCGCCATGCCATGTCATTGTACGGACCATACAGACTGCCACATGGCAAAATCCTATTGGTCCACATATTGATACAAAAGTGTCAAGTCTGGGTGACACATGGCAACCTCTGGTGCTTCCACGTCACCATGCTGACGTCAACGTGACACATGTTACCTCCCGCTCCTGCCACATGTGTTGTACAAATACTGACGTCAGCAGTACGGATGTTGACTCATCCCCCTGCTGACTGGTCTAGGTTGACCAAACTTTGACCGTGAATATCATTTGATCTGTAACTTTGTTTGACGAGTCGTTTGCACCGTTACAAAGCTTGCGACACGCTCTTCGCAATAATGTCATTTTCACTAAGTTTGAGAACTTTGAATTTTTGCCCTTTCTTTATCTATTGAGGCCATTCTGAGCGTCCTAAGCTGCTTCTACAAGTTCTGAGTTATTCTTAGCCTTCTCTGGATCCTTTTTGGATCACTTAAAAAATAAAATCAAGAAAAAACTCTCATGAGTTCCATAGTGAAATAGAGCATTGGACAATTCCTAAAATGTACTGGGTCAAAATAATTTATCATCTTTGAGATACTAAGAGGGTTGAGATGAAAAGTACATTCTTTTAGAATGCCTTTAATAATTTCAAACTATTTGTTACAATATCGACCTTAGTCTTTGAATTCATCAAAACTATGGCGATTTGGGAACGTTTCTCTTAAAACTTTTAGAGCACATCAATACATTTTTAAAGAAAACAAGTAATTACTTACCTTTCTTAAGGTCCAATAAACCAAATTTGATCTCGCTGGACATTAACCATTATCACCATCATATATATAATTTTAATTTTTTTTTTATCATTTTATATGAATTAATTAATACATGACATGGAATTAAATTAAATGATAAAAAAATATAACTCAATTTTTTTTTATCCTTTTTGATACTTGATAAATTAGAGTTTAAGATGGATTTAAGCGAGTTCAAATTTTTTAGATCACCTATATCATACTTAACTTCTCGGACTCTTAAGATTACCGATGACATTAAAAATATTGTTCAAGCTAAATTTAAGGAGAATCTATGGTGTGATAAGGAATTATAGGATAAAAGAAAATTTAGATATTATAAGGATGTGGTTAAGTATCTCTCTGTTTTGACTAGCATTAAAAAGAGAATCAATATTGCTAAAATAAGAACTAATTCTGGTGAGCTCCATGGTGAGAGTGGGCATTGGACAATCCCCAAAACACCATGGCATGAAAGAGGATTGAAGATGAAAATCACTTTCTCCTGGAGTACCCTACATATACCCAAATTAGATCTCAATTTCAAAATATCTATCACAATATCTACTTTCACAACAATGACTTTCCTAACCTTCTAAGTCATCAAAACTATATTGACCTTGAAACACTTTTCCTAATGCTTTTCGGGCATCTAAATAACATTATAAAGAAATCCACTTAATCTTATAATATATCAATTTTGGTTTCAATAAACATTAACCATCATCGTCACATAATTTATTAAATTTTATAATAATAATAAAAAAAATCATTGAAATTTTAAATTTTCAATTAATATTTCATTAAAACTATAAAAAAAATTAATCACTACTTTATACATTTAAATTTAAATTGAATCATTAATATATATTAATACCTTATTTCCAATCAATTGCGTTACAACAAAAAAATTCTTTAAACTAATTTAGATTTATGTCAAAATATACGACTCATGAAAGAATACATTTTTATTTTATTTATAATTTGAATGATTAAAATATATTTTTATTTTATTTATAATTAGAATGATTAAAAGATTTTTTAAATATTATTTTTATTTTTTAATTTAACATTGAATAATAAGGAATTTTTTTATTAAAAATGATTTTTTTATATATATTTTTCATGTGATAATTAAAAATGAAATTTTGGTTTTAAATAACAAGGTTTTAAGTTGTGACATAGTGTGTTGTTGAGACATTTTGTGATGTTAAAGTCACTTATTTGAAACTCGGGGGACAAAAAATATAGTTATGGTGTGGCCCCCAAAAAAAAAAAGTTTTAAATAATTATAACAAGAGCTCAAAATGTCACTTACAAAAATTAAATTAGAGTGAAGATGATAATAATCATTTGTCCCAACTATTAAAACTAGACCCAATTTTATATGTATTTTAATAAAATAAAATTATATCACAACAAATAAATAAATTAAATTTTTATTAATTAAGAAAATAAATATTTGTATTTTATTTATAATAAATTATATTGAAACAAACTATTTTGAATTATTAAATGTTAAAAATGATAAAAAAATTAAAAATAATAATAATTATATTATTATTTTTAACATTACATAATTATAACTTAAAAAAAGGGAAATAGTTGCAGCCTGCAAAGCACCTAGTGGCTACTTACTAAATGGTAAGCATGAAACTCTAAATTAATAGAAGTTATTCTCGGTAAGC
The DNA here is from genome assembly GCA_010110895.2 of Picea sitchensis. NCBI lineage: Eukaryota > Viridiplantae > Streptophyta > Pinopsida > Pinales > Pinaceae > Picea > Picea sitchensis. Next base: position 137,607 of record SNQJ01S0017561.1, on the reverse strand, counting down.
ATGGAACTCTAATTTAGGAGAAGTGTCCATCTAGCTGTAGCATTTATAGCATTGGAATTGCTTATCATTTGTATTGGAGTTACAGTGATCGCCCCAAGGGAAATATGTAGATGTTAGTAGTAAATGAATATCATCTACTTTTAAAAAAAATTGTAACTCCTTTCTGGTTTGAATTATCCCATCTCCTCTTATTTAACTCGAGGTTAAATTTAAGATTTGGAACCTGCATTTCCCTTTCTGGTTTGAATTATCCCATCTCCTTCATATTTAACTCGAGGTTAAATTTAAGATTTGGAGTGCATTTCCCAATCAATAGTGTTTATGGCATTGAAATTCCTTATCATCTATATTTGAGTTACATTGATCGCCCAAGGGAAATATTTGTATTGGAGTTACATTGATCACCCCAAGGGAAATATGTGGATGTTAGTACTAAAATAATAGGGAAATATTTGTATTGGAGTTACATTGATCACCCCAAGGGAAATATGTGGATGTTAGTACTAAAATAATAGTAGAATTTTGACATCTACTTGTAGAATGTTTGAAATGGTTGTAGAATGTTTGAAATGATTAGAGATAAGTTGAAATTGCAATAATATGATATAAATAGATTTCATGAATTTTAAAATATTGAAACTTATGAATTGGTGCAAAATGGATTAAGAGTAATTTGGCTTAGTAAGTTACAACAAAATCAACGAATTCTTATTCAACAAAATGGTCATATTATCAGTGTTCAACCTTTTATATATCATCCATTTTTACAAATAATAATTTGTTATTCATTTTGATAAATAAGGATAATAATGGACTCGAGACCATCATTTCAAGTTTGCACAACCAACTATTACTGGCCTAGTTGGCCTATTATAGATTTTTGCTGATATAATTATTTCATATATTGCAAAACCAACTCGGATTTTATTTGAATGGGAAGGGCAAAGTAAAGTTGTATAACTACCCTCAAAGAGCGTAGAAGAGTCTAATCGAGAAGAGGCTGTACCTACTTACCATTACCGCTTGACAGGCACTAATTTCCAGGTGATCAAAATCCACTTGATCAATATCCAGCCTACTACGCATCATTGACTGTTGTGGTGGGTGGCATATGGGTCGTCTGATTTGAATATCCATTCCACTACCTAGCATTGAATGTTGCGGCGAATGGCATATAGGCCGTTGGATTTGAATTGCCTTTAGATACGACAACCTATACGCTACCCGCCACAACTTTCAATGCTGCGTAGCATGCTAGATATTGGTTAACACACCATCCATCGCATACCCATATGAATGTAGTTGCCCACCTCAATGCCCAAAACCCATGCTAACACCTAACATCCAATTACAACTAACCAAATCACACCATCCATCCCAAGCTGTTGATGAAGCAAATGAGTCAAATATTGATACATCAGTGACTAGCTTACAGTACAGGAACAACGCATAATCTGCCCCACATTTTCTTTATATGAGGAAAGTGGGACTAGTTCAAAGCATTTAGATAGGTAAGTGAGTGCAATAAACATTAAAGGTCTCAATTTTTATGTATTATTTTTTTTCCAATTTATTTGTATTTATTCAAATTTAATTTTGATATTTAGAATTAATGAATTAGCAGTTTTTTAATATATCATTCAAATACCCTAAAATAATATTCCAAAAGCACCATCAACTAAAAATAGAACTTGAATCCATTATCAAAAACTCTCTTGATGCCCTTGATGCCAACCTTACTTAAGCACTACCAAACCCCCACCCTCATATGACGGTGGGGATTGGGGGAATAATAGAAAAACCATAACACGACATTTCAACTACTAAATTAGAGGGTCCAAATCTATCCAAAAGAACTTGAATAAATTATAAAAAACTCTTACTAATTAACAATTGAACTTTGATGCCAACCAAGTTACTTAAGCACTACCAAACACTACATTTCAACTACTAAATTGGAGGGTCCTAATCTATCCAAAAAAAAATTGTTTTTCTTAAATGAATTAAAACAAGTTAATAATTTAAGACTTGGAAATTTGGTGAAAGTTTGTCCCCATATAAACCACTAACTAGTTATTTTCCTATTTAAAAAAAAACCAAACAAACTAGGTTAATTAATATTTGCATGCCATTAGTACTTCTTATTGCATGAGGGTTTAGGGGTAAATTGATTTTTTTTTTTAAGTGATTAATATTTCTATTACATTTTGTTCATATGTTTTCACAAGTTACTTTGAAACGCCTGTAGTTTGGGTGATCACTTTGACTTATACAATATTGAGAGAAAAAATAACTTTAAAAAAAAATAAAAAAATCATGTGATAGTTTTATACAATTGTGTATGAGATTTGAAGTAAAGTAGACAACAACCTTAAATATCGTAATTTTTTTCTTATTTAAAAAAATAACAAGTGTTGCGTGGCAGCTTAGTCCCTGCCAAGTAGATTTGGGAATGGAGATGATAGTTGGAAGCTTATAATTATTCATAATGATGATTTTTGGAAGATGGGGAGAGACAAGGAATATTGTTAAAAAACAGAAATTAACAATATGGTAAGTAAAGGGTAAATCTTTAACAGTAAGGAAATGAAAGTTGAAATATGTAAAATTAAATGAAAATAAAAAATTAAAAAAAATATTAAAAAGTTATGTTCAATAGTTTTTTAAGAAATGAAATGATAAGAAACTTGTAAATATTAAAAGCTATATTGAAATTACATTGAATAGTAATTTAAGATATAACTTATATCTTACTTTACAGTTATTGAAAAAGAATCTACCCAGGAATAGATGGCAGGAACAAAGCAATTAGTATGAAATGGAATCTTCCCATAAAGTAATATGAAACGTAACATGTGAAGAAGATATTTGATAATATAATCTGACGTAAATCGCGGTTTAATGTGTTTTAATGGGAGATGTTCTCAAGGTATTCGCTTATTAATCAGTAATCAAAGCACAATTAATCTGCATTGGGAAGGACGCGAAGGTGCCAGAGATGGAAGTGAGCGATAAATGGTTTGAAACTTCTAAAGCTTGTGAGTTCGAGGAGTGCGGGGTGGAATTGTAGATCACAGAAGTTTTGGGTGCAAGATGTATATCACGGAACACGGGGAATGAGAGTTCGATAACGCCAATCCGGGAACCTGCGACTATAAAATTGGCTAAGTATGGAAAGGAAGGGCGGTTGGTCGGACTCCCGTAAATCACGGTTTAATGCGTATTAATGGGAGATGTCCTGGAGGTTTTCGCTTATTAATGTCAATCCTTTTGAACTTGTGTGGTGAGTTGTCACTAAGCAAAGCATAGCTAATGTGCATTAGGAAGGGCGCGAAGGTGGAGGGGATGGAAGGGAGCGATAAATGCTTTCAAACTTTTTGTGAACTCGAGTAGAGTGAAGCTTGTGAGTTCAAGTGCGGGGTGGAATTGTAGAGCACGATAGTTTTGGGTGCAAGATGTATATCACGGAACACGGGGAATGATAGATCGATAGTGCCAAGCCAGGAACCCGTAGCCATACAATTGGCTAAGTATGGAAAGGAACGATGGTCGGTCGGGCTCCTGTAAATCGCAGTTTAATGCATATTAAAGGGAGATGTCCTTGAGGTTTTTTCTTATTAATGCCAGTTTTTTCGAACATGTGTGTTGAGTTGTCACTAGTAAAAGCATAATCAATGTGCATGGGAAGGGCGCGAAGGTAGTGGGGATGGAAGGGAGCGATAAATGCTTTGAAACATTTGTGAACCCGGGTAGAGTGAAGCTTGCGAGCTGGAGGAATTGTAGACCACGAAAGTTTTCGGTGCAAGATGTATATCATGGAATTGTAGATGACAGAAGTTTTGGGTGCAAGATTTATAATAACGCCAACCCAAGGACCGACGGCCATAAAATTGGCTAAGTATGGAATTGTAGATCACATAAGTTTTGGGTGCAAGATGTATATCATGGAACACGGGGAATGAGATTTCGGTTGCGCCAACTTGGGAACGAACGGCCATAGAATTGTCTAGGTATGAAAAGCAACGACGGTCGGTCGGACTCCCATAAATCGCGGTTGAATGTGTTTTTTGCTTATTAATGACAATAAGTGAACCTGTGTGTTGAGTTGTTGCTAGTAAAAGCATAATGAATGTGCATTGGGAAGGGTGAGAATGTGGTAGAGATTGAAGGGAGCGATAAATGGTTTGAAACTTTTGTGAACCCGGGAATAGTGAAGCTTGCGAGTTCCAGGAGTCTGCGGTTGAATTGTAAATCACGGAAGTGTTGGGTGCTAAATGTATATCACAAAAGTGTTGGGTGCAAGATGTATATCATAGAATACGGGCATAAGAATTCGATAGTGCTAAGTCGGGACCCGACAGTGAGATGATTGGCTAAGTGTTGAAAGGGACGACGGTCGGTCGGGCTCATGATGTGACGATATAGATGGAGATGAGGATCTGGCAGTCCGGTAACCCGAGAACCCGCGAACAATCTAGGAACTCAAGAAAGTCAGGTTCAAATTTAAAGAGATTTTGTTTATATTTATTTAAAATGTATTCATATTAATGTATCTTAATAGATTATTTGTGGTCCAAATGTAAACCATGTTCCAATTTGAAGGGTGTTTTCGGCTCACAAATTTTGCTCAAACCCATAAACAATAGAGAAAAAATATATGACTTAATATTTTGTATATGAAAGCATATTCTGAAATATATGAAGCTGCAATATATGCACAATATTAAACAGGAACATGACCCCAACATGTACAGGGAAATGAGTTCATTTAAAAAAAATGCAAAATTCAAAAAATAACACCAAACATTGAAGATCACCATAGAACAACCTCAAATAGTTTATATTCAGATAAACTGGGTTACAAAATACAGTTGAGAATATTTCCCAAATATTTGTCTTGGAGTTTGTAAAAAAATATATAGTTCAGTACATATTCCGTGAAATATAAATGTGTTTTCCATAATGACTGGGATTGGGGCTCCCGCGGACTACAAAGCAAAGATGTACAAGAATCAAGCTTGTAGAAAGAAGAAACTCGGTAATGGAAAACATCAAGACCCGGCAAGAAGAAACTCGGTGATGGAAAACAACAAGACCTGACAAGAAGAAAGAGAAAATTTGCAGTCCTTGGTTAAAGCTTTGTATTTAAAGAGATAGAGTAACTAGATGAATACATCAACAAAGAAAGAAGAATGTGATCAATATCAACTTACTATGATGGTGTCCCATGCCTTGTCATTTGCTCGTTGATGTCCTCTTATGACTTTCCTAGGCAGTTATGGGAACCGTGTGAAGCGTCCTTTGCCCTTCATTGGTAATCTTGTCGATAACCTTTTTGAACCACTCTTCGATGTAGCTCCTCATGGGTGCCACGTTGCTTTCATGCCAGATTTTTTTTATTGAAGAATTCACTTTCCAAGTCCCTTAGATCAATAGAGAGGTTGTGTAATGCTTCTTGAATATCTTGGTTTTTAATCGAATAACCGACTAGCCAATTTTTCACGTCATCTTCACCATATTCAAGAATGCCATAGAAATTTTCAAATGGCAGTTTTTATAGATCTGAACTTGATCATCAAATGCTAGCTTGGTTAAAAACAACGAGTTGAATATCAATTTTGGGTCTTGGAATTAATCGGTGCTGCTAGCTAGATCTATCTCAGTTAGCTTCTTGAATAGTTTGTCTCTTCTAGATATGGCCTGGCTACATGCTTGAACGATACCATTCATGTTTTTTACCTTTTCTTTCCAGCATGCATTTAGGTGGTCTATTTGATTCGGGCAAGGGAGATCCTCCTCTCTTCTTCTGAATTCTGTCATACCAATAACTTTAACACCAAATGGTACAACTGCATCGAGGTAGAAACCTTGCTCGTTCTTTAGATATGTTTCCAGATACTCATGAAAATTATGCACTCTTGTTCCAAAAGACACCATACTCTTTGACATCTCCCAAGCTTCTATTATTAATTCCATTCTTCTCTTTATATTCTTTTCCACATAGCCTCGGGTTGATGTGAGAAGGCTTGTTGATCCTTTTAACTTTGCCGCAGGTGCGGTGGACTCGATCATTGCCAAAGGAGTAGCAAACAGTGGAAGAGGCATTAGAGCTGCCTCCAATTCTTTGATTCACTCCTTTAACCTGGTGTTCTTCGCTTCAAGGCCGCTAATGGAGTTGTCTAGAGCATATCTAGTTGCTCTATGTATCTGGGAGATATGGGAAGGATGCATGTTTTATAGGTTCATCTCTAAACAAGATTTCCCTTTCTTATTCTTTACATCTCTCTTTTCAATAACCATTTTTTTGGATTCGCTGTAAAAAACAGTGCTTTGAAATGAAAAAGACTCTTCTTCGTCCAAGGTATCGGTCCCAATTATTTCCATCTCAGGATTATGCGGAGTAGTGCTCTCTAGCTGGTTGTCATCGGGGAACATTTTGTCAATGTCAATTTCTAGTTCCATATCTTTGAGAGAGAGATCGTGGATATCAATTTCTCCCCTCGGTCCCTCCTGTTCTTGGACTATTGTTTTCTATTTTTTGCTCGCGGAAAGTTTGTGAGAACTTTCAATTTTTCCGGAGGGAGGGTTCTTATCTCCTCCTCCGCCTGAAGAACTGTGTGTGACTTTCTTTCTTGGGTAGGTCGTTGGAATGTTGCTCCGAGATGTTGTAGTCTTGGGTGTGGCGGTCGGGGATTGGGAATTTTTCTCACTCGGGCCTTTTTGTTTCTACTTGTACGAATCATTGGTGTTGAGTATTGTCTCCAGGTTGCCGATGTCATGAGCAGGACCTCCTAAGGCGTTATCTCCATCTTCATTCAGGATAGTGTCGGTGAAAGAACTATTGAAACCGACAACCAATACGTCTTCTACAAAAATACCATCTGGGTCGAACCCTTTTACTTTTTCAGCACATTTCAAATTGAAGCTGTGGAAGTGGCCCGCAAAACCGTCAATCTTGTTCATATTCCTGACTAGGAAATCCCTGACTTTCCAAGGCAGAGGGATGAATTGACTTTTTTTCTTTTCATGGAAAAAATGCAACCAGTAGGTGTACTACCTTTCTATTTAATCCAAAAACATTGTACTAGATATGTGACATGGAAGGAAGCAAGGATTTTGTTTGGACCCAAAAATCCTTATAACATTATAGTTCTCCATTTCTTATAGTGTGCCCTTCCTATCCAAGAACTTGGTCGCCTAGCCAGACAACCAGGGAAAATACTTTCCAAATATCAATCCTTTAAAAACTTAAACAAAATCATTAAAGACTTCATAAAAATGTTGGGAGGTGTCGTGTCTCCATAATATCTAGTATCGGAAAGTTACTGGGTCAAATTCGCATTTTACCTTCTTACACATAAATAATCCAGGGAATGGACAACAATTCGCCACCGCGAAAATTAAATAATATGACATAAAGAATTTCTTATACCTTGTGTATTGCAATAACTGGCAAGAGATTTCAATGGAAATCAACTTGCCCCAATGGAATATGGCTTGTTCCTTCACCGTAGAATATAAAATATACATAATCATTCGAGAGATGCTAGTTGTACTTTCTTGTCCCGTTATCCTTGTGAAAAGCCATGCAATTTTCCAAAAAGGGTTTTTAAATGCACTAACCTGTAATTTGGTCATGTCCCCAGGACTGACCGCTGGGTTCTAAGAACTTTGGCAAGAGGTCCAATTCATTATCATGCTTCTTTAAGAACTCTCTGCAATTCTCGCCCTTGAAAGTAGGAGTTGGTCAGGAAGTCTTAACATCTTTCGAAATACTTGAGGCGATAGGGAGACTCGGGAATGGTCCCGCAACTGGATAATCCGTTGGTTCGGAATATAGTTTTCGGCGCAGCAGGTGACCAAATCCTTACAGTAAAAAAATTTGGGGACACAACCTGCTCGTGCAATTCCAAATGTCCAAATAACTTCCTTCTAGGCGGGAGGGGACAAGTAGTAGTCATAAGCTCTGGACCACTGAAAACTCTGGTCCTCACGCCCGTAAATATTCAGGGTATCTCCATAGAAATGTTGTCGAGTTGCAGCCATAAGGTGACGAGAATGTTCCTTTGCGCCTGATAGTATTTAAAATGAACGCTGGAGCATGATAATATAATCTCCCGTAAATCTTGGTTCAATGTGTTTTAATGGGAGATGTCCTCGACCTTTTCGCCTATTAATGCCAATCTTTTCGATGTGTATGGTGAGATGTCACTAATAAAAGCATAATTAATGTGCATTGGGAAGCATACAAAGGTGGTGGGGATGGACGGGAGAGAAAACTGCTTCGAAACTTTTGTGAACGTGGGAGCCCAGGAACCCATGAATCTGTGACAACAGGAGGTGAAGAATCGACTAAGTATGGAAAGGCGGGGTATAATGCCTTAAAAAAGCTAAAATAAATAACAATTTTTTTGAGCTCAAGATCCACACACACAAAAAAATCAGATGCCATAATATTGACATCTGCCAATTCGATAATAGGGAGGTTTAATTGATGGAACCAAATATTGCTCACTTCAGGCGATTGGGGTGCCTTTGAGAAAAGCTAATGTTTTGATGAAGATTTGTTTGTATTGCTACATGTGATAGTAATTGTGTGATAGTATTTAGAATGAACACTGGAGGATGGTAATATAATCTCCCGTAAATCTTGTTTTAATGCATTTTAATGGGAGATGTCCTCGAGCTTTTCGCTCATTAATGCCAATCTTTTTGAACTTGTGTGGTGAATTGTCACTAATAAAAGCGTAATCAATTTGCATTGGGAAAGTGTGCGAAGGTTGCAGGGAAATCGACTAAGTATGAATAGGCAGGGCAGTCAAACGGACCTAGACAGACTCATCGTAGGTAGAGTAAAGCTTGCGAGTTCGAGGAGTTCAAGGTCGAATTGTAGACAATGAAAGTTTTGGGTGCAAGATGTATATCATGGAACATAGGGCATGATAGTTTGATAACGCCAATCCGGGAACTCGCGGCCATAAACATTAACTATGGGAAAAACATTGTCAGCTATGTAATATGCCTGGAGCTCAACAAAATCAGGTTCAAGTTAAAAGATAATTTGTTTATATTTACTTAAACATTGTTCATATTATTTTGTTTTATTAGTATTTTTTGTGGCCCAAATACAAACCATGTTCAAATTTGAAGGTTGGATTAACATTTTCATATGCAAGCATACTCTCAAATATGCCAAGCTGTAATATATGCACAATACTAAAGAGGGGCATCATGTCAACACCTTTGTAGATGACAGTGGGCTAGAACAATATTGCATTCTTGCTATGATGATGCCTTAAAAAAACTAAAATGACCAACAATTTTTTGCCAATTCAAGATTGACACAAAAAAACTCATCAGATTCCATAATATTCTCCCATTAATTCATTTTAATGGGAGATGTCCTCGAGCTTTTCGCTTTTTAATGCCAATATTTTCGAACATCTATGGTGAGCTGTCACTAGTAAAAGCATAATTAATGTGCATTGGGAAGGGACGAAGGTGGCGGGGATGGAGGGGAGGAAAAAATGCTTTGATACTTTTGTGAACCCGGGAGTCTGTGAACCCGTGAAACTTTGAAGAATCAACTAAGTATGGAAGGGCGAGGCGGTCAGATGAAGTCATCGTAGGTAGAGTGAGGCTTGCGAATTGGAGTAGTCTGTGGTCGAATTGTAGATCACCAAAGTTTTGGGTGCAAGATGTATACTCCGAACACGGGGCATTAGAGTTCGATAATGCCTACCCGGGAACCCACGGCCATAAAATTGGCTAAGTAAGGAAACGAATGACGACCGGTGGGACTCGTGATGTGAAGATATAGATGGATATAGAATTTCTCAGTCTGCCACCCGGGAACCCGCGAACATAGAAATGCGACTAAGTATAGAAGAGGAAAAAGAAAGGGAGCAAAGAACTTTATACCTCACATAACAACACTTAGTCTGATCATTATTAAGCGATAGAAACACATCAACTACGGGAAAAACATTCTCAGCCATGAAATATAGCTAGAGCTCAACAGACTTTGGTTGAAGTCCAAAGAGATGTTGTTTATATCTATTTCAACAAGCTCGTAGGTAGAGTGAGGCTTGCGAATTCGAAGAGCCTGAGGCTTGCGAATTCGAAGAGCCTGGGGTCGAATTGTAGATCACCGAAGTTTTGACTCCAAGATGTATACCTCGAACACGGGGCATGAGAGTTCAATAGGGCCTAGTTGGGAAGCCACAGGCATAAAATTGGCTAAGTATGGAAACAAACAACGGTCGGTCGGACTCGTGATGTGAATATATAGATGGATATAGAATTTCTGACTCCGCAACCCTGGGAACTCGCAAGCATAGATATGCGACTAGGTATAGAACCAGAAACATATAATAGAGGGGAAGAAGGAAAGGGAAAAATGGGCAAGTATAGAAGAGGAAAAAGAAAGGGAGCAAAGAACTTTATGTGTCACACAACAACACTTGGTCTTAAGTATGGAAAGGCAGGGTGGTCAGCAGAAGTTATCATAGGTAGAGTGAGGCTTATGAGTTCGAGGAGTCCGGGGTCGAATTGTAGATCACCGAAGTTTTGGGTGCAAGATGTATACCCGAACACGGGGCATGAGAGTTCAATAGCGCATATGCGGGAACCCGCGGCCATAAAATTGGCTAAGTATGGAAATGAACGGTGGTCGATCGAACCCATGATGTAGAGATATAGATGGATATATAATTTCTCACTCCGCCACCCCGAGAACTCGCGAGCATAGATATGCGACTAAGTATTGAACCAAAAACGAATAATAGAGGGAAAGAATAAAAGGGAAGAACAAGTGAGTATAGAAGAGGAGAAAGAAAGGGAGCAAAGAACTGTATGCCTCACACAACAACACTTAGTCTAATAATTATCAAGTGATAGAAACACATCAACTATGGGAAAAACATTCTCAGCCATGGAATATAGCTGGAGCTCAACAGACCCTAGTTCAAGATAAAAGAGATGTTGTTTATATCTATCTCAACAAGCAATAGAAAAAATATATGACTTGGCATACTTATATGCAAGCATTCAAACAGAGTCATCATAGGTAGAGTGAGGCTTGGGAGTTCGAGGAGTCCGAGGTCGAATTGTAGATCACCGAAGTTTTGGGTGCAATATGTATACCCCGAACACGGGGCATGAGAGTTCAATGGCGCCTACAAGGGAACCCGCGTCCATACAATTGGCTAAGTATGGAAACGAATGACGGTCGGTCGGACTCGTGATGTGAAGATATAGATGGATATAGAATTTCTCACTCCGCCACCCCGGGAACCTGTGAGCATAGATATGCGACTAAGTATAGAACCAAAAACGGATAATAGAGGGGAAGAAGAAAAGGGAAAAGGGGGTAAGTATAGAAGAGGAAAAAGAAAGAGAGCAAAGAACTGCATGCCTCACACAACAATACTTAGTTTTATAATTATCAAGCGATAGAAACACATCAACTATGGGAAAAACATTCTTAGCCATGAAATATAGTTGGAGCTCAACAGACCCTGGTTCAAGTTAAAAGAGATGTTGTTTATATCTATTTCAACAAGCAATAGACAAAATATATGACTTGGCATTCTTACATGCAAGCATATTCTAAAATATGACAAGCTTCAATATATGCACAAATTGGACAACGTATGCAGATCAGAGTTTTGTAACCATACCTCTTAGTCTCTAGACCTTGTACTATGATGGAGGTTTCACTTCCACTTGTAGATAGTTATTGTGAACTAAAAAACATGTGGTGTAAACGACAGAAACATATTTACCATGGCATAGCAGAATAAATAACTGGGGATATTTGTTTTGTAAACATAGCAAGCGCGTAATCTATGAATCCTTACCTTCGACATTGTCGTTGTGCTGATGTTTGCGACGGTTCACTGCTCATGCCCATGTCACTTCTGAAACAATGGCTATGAACATGTGTATATTGTTCATATTTGATATGGATGTGCATTAGGCATACACATTGTATTTGTTGTGACACCACTGTAGCAATACCTTTTGGAAGATTGTACTCCAACTTTCTCAGTTGTGGCACATAAGGCTCCATTCTCGTGTTCAATTAGTTTGTTCTTTTTTCAATGTAGCAATACATAGAATACAATGGACATGAAGGCAAGTTGCTATGTAGGAACACATGAAAAAAAGATGGAGTACAAATTTATTTATTTCAAGGTAGCGGCACAAAAAATACAATTGCATGAAGATAAGTTAATATACAGGAAGATATGCAGTATCTAAGGGAAAAAAACAGAAGAGCTGCAAACCAGTGGAGTAAATATAGACAGAGTAAATGAAAAACAATTGGATATGGAATACGGGTAGAAGTATGCGCCTTTGTATGTATTCTTCTACATTTCTGGTTAAGATTTATGTGCCTTGTCCAGTTTTCTTGTTTGTTTCAATGAAAGAAAGTATAAAACAAAATGAACATGAACGTAAGTTGATATGTAAGGAAAAAACAAGGAATATGTACATACAATAAATAAACTAGAATAAAAGGAATAGAGTAATAGATAGTGTTATAAGAATGTACCGTTTTTTTTTCTTCATCAATGTATGTGTATATATAAAAAATTGTGTAAAATTTTTTTGTGTCCAAAATCAATTACAAACCAGGAAAAACTAAGAAGTTGGATAACTTGGTTTTGTGCAACAAGCTAGACAAATATGCTTTGAGACATAGAAATATGATTTTGCAATATGTTTGATGTATATTTCATAATTCAAGTGCAATACCAATTGTATCGTGATCGGACCAATATGCGTCTAAGATAAAGACGTTGTACTGAGAAATGGGCACATTCGACCATAAATGGTCAATAAGTGTGTTTTGTACATGGTTTATCTTATCCAAAAGAAAGCGGAGAATGTGTTTGCACATGTAGTTTTCCAATTCTTTTGTTCTGGCATTATTTTGTAGCATCTCAATATTGAAGTCTCCTACAATGACAATGGTTTCATTCAGATGCAAATGCTCTAATGCATTGGAAAGAGCATTTAGTATGTCGGAGAATGTTGCATGCGGAGCAGCATAGAAATTCAATATTGCAATTTCTGATCCATGGAAAATTACTTTTGCGAGCACCATCTCAACATTATTTTCTTCGAAATGCATATGCTCCAAAGTTGTTACATGTTTTTCCACTAATATCATCACCCCATGTGTAATGTAACTCGATATGAAATTGTGATTTGGAAATTGCTTGTTTTGTATGCATAATGTCATGTATGTTTCCTGCAAGCACAGAATATCGGATTGCATTGTGTCATAGTCATTGAGTATATCTTCCATATGTGCATCTAGGATTCACGTGTTAAGTGAGAGAATTGATACATATGAGTTTGTTTGTATAGATTGGTAATCATACTGTGGATGCCACTTTGTGGTAGTCCTAAGGCGTTGCATCTCAATATCAACTTTGTGTTTGACTTCGAAGTTATCTTTTGTAAGAGCACTTAGTAAATACAAGGATTCTATACTTCTGACATGGGATAGTGTTGTGTATACAAGTCCATGTATTCGAATTCCAGTAGGGTCAAATGCAACACTATCAAGTGTTAGTCCTCGCGATCTGTGGACTGTACGTGCACATGCAAGTTTAATTGGAAACTGTTTTTGAATCTTCAGTCGACCTGTCTTTGCCGATGTCGATACTGGTTTTGATATTCATAAGATAGGTGTCTAATCGTGTGCAGTGTTTGAATTATATAGATAATCCAACTTGTTTGCTTGTTGGTGGCCTATATGCGGCTCATGGAACTTAATCCAGAGGACATCGATTTTTTTTGTTTTGGTATAGCCTTTGAGTATTCCATCTGCACCATTTACCAAGCCATCCTATGAATCATAGTTGCAGGCATATATTTCAACCAACATGTCTAATTTCAAGACAAGTTGCAAAGATAAAGTGGTTGTGGTTGTTACCTTTTCATGACGTGGTACATTTCAATGGTTGTCTTCTTCGAGGTCAATTGAATTGATGATGATATCATCGCTAGGCATGAGCGATAACATGTACCTGTTATGCATTGCAACATCCCTATTCGTGTAGAAAAGGTAAGGGAAGGTTGGGTTTGTTGGTGCAGGTCGCATGCACCTTGAATTGATATATGTTAAGTCATCATGTGTTTGGTTGTTTGTCTGCATTCTATTCAGAATTGCAATAAATGTTTCATTTGTCTGGCGCATTGTAGTATGTAATTCAAAGCATTTTATATTGTCTTTCCAAAAGTCATGCGTCACTATTTGCATATTGGCTGTAGGTTGTTCAAATATCAAAGAATCTTGGATGGGTTGTGCCTGGTAAAGATCGCCACAAAATATCTTGTCAATGTTTCCAAAGTATTTGGTGTGCACATGTTTTATGTTTCTCAGTCGGTTGTCAATGGAATACAAGAAGCAACTTCCAATCAAAGATGCCTCATTTATGAAGACAAGTTGCAGTTCGTCATAAATCTTAGAAAATGTATCTAACATTTCCTTGTTGAGTGGAAGAAACTGTGACTTGTTAAAAGGCATAAAAAATGCAAAGTGGAATGTTGTTCCGCCTGCATTATATGCATCTTTTTCCTGTGTATGCAACTATTAGCCGCTCTGGTTTCATAGGATCAAAGGAATTGTTTGAATCATAGATTTGTATAAGCATTTGGAATAGTGCTTTCACTGTGAATGTCTTTCCTATCCCGCCCCACCTATAAGGAACAAGTTCACATGGGTGTGCATGTTCAAGCGCTTTTTAATTGCAATGTCCTTTCGAATTGTTTGTTGCTCTCGATTCAACAGACGTCTGACTCTGTGGTATTCATTATTTACAATAAGGAAAGGATGTTTTGTTACTTGAAAGCCAAGATTGATATGTTTTTCAATGCCAACTGCTTGAGGATGAGGCAAATCTTCTTGCAAGTCATAGGACTCACATAGCGGTCTACTTGTTTTACGGTTTGTGAATGTCTCATCAACATTGTCAGGGTTTTCTAGTTCATGAACCACACTTTCTAGATCACCCCATGTTGGATTAACATTGTATGTAAATCTAGATTCATTGGTTTGTACTGTAGTCTCATAGGCAATATACACAGGTTCCCATGTAGGGAAGTTATGTTTTAATGCGTTTTCATTTTGATCAAATAGAATGTATAACAATAGTTTTTCTCTACAATAGTTTTCATAATCAGTATGTTTGTTGTATTTGGCAAAGCGTATAATAGAGGGTTTTTTTCTTTTTGATATGGGTGCACCATTTTTTTTGTAATGCAATAAAAACTATGATAAGCAAATATGCTTAATAGGAGATGCACGCTGAAGGTAATAATCAATAATAGAGCGGCATAGTACGTCTTCTGAATTGTCAGGCTCTTATTGTAGCAAAGACGGCGGTTTAAACACAAATGTGTGTTTCTCAAGTGGAGATGTGTTTATGAAGACACATTTCCTTGAACTACAGTTGAGGGGCAGAGAAAGTGCAATGCGGACTGCTTGTTGAGCAAACATTTGTTGAAGATTAAGTAATGTATTTCCAAGTGTACGTATCATTTTCATAGCATCAATATGACTTCTTTCATCTTCTTTGTGTATTCTTCTGAATACACTTGTCATAGATTTGTCAACCTTTGTCATATACAAGGTACAATATGATGTTGCAGCATATGCATTGAGGACATACTACGCATATGTATTTGCATTCCACATAACTGCCAAGTCCTTGGAGAAATTGTTGTTCCAAATATGGGAAAGTTTTCGTTTAAGGAAAACTGTTGGTTGTTTAAGTGTACATTGTATGGCTTGGGTGTACTCATCTTCTGTTAAATTTAGCTCTGTGAAGGAGTCGTCGAAGCTCATTAACTCATCAAAGTCTCATTGTTCTAGAAATGCGAACAAGGATTTAGATTTCTCAATGAAAACATTGTCCTCTAAACTAAGTGGCTCTATGATTCTTGTTGTTCTCATTGGCGGCACAAGGAAGTTGTATCTGCAATGTGAATTTTTTAGTTTTTTACAACTTCTTGTATGATAATGTCTATGAACTTTGGCAAGTTCTGGATCCAAATGATTTGTTTTGCATGTTATGTATTTGTCCATAAATTTCTCAATCTGTGAGTTGTTGTCATTTCCATAGACCGGTGCACCCTCTATCCACAACAATGCGTGGTCATGCTCACTCCCCCTATTCCAGAACTTAGTCACAAAAAAGTAGTACGATATTTTTCCAAAAAATGTTTCATCATGGCATATCAATTGCCTCAAATCATTTATTCTATGCCTATAGTAGCGAGTACATGTCACTGGGTCTTTTCTTATGAGGTAGTCAATGTCATCATTTTCGAATGTATCAGTTTGTTTTTTACTTTTCCTGTTCCTATATAATGCAGACACCATAACCACCAATGGATCCCATCAATTCTCTGCACTTATAAATGTGATGAAAAATGTTGGCGGTCCCAATTGTCGGATCATTGCAAAAATAGTTTTCTTGTTTTGTTGCAAATAGTCAGGAGAGATACAAATGTTTTTGAAATCTATGTATCCAATATTAGATTTCAGTATTTTTTCTAGGTTTTCTTTGTACTTGACATCTTTGGCCAATAACTTTCTTCTTTGTAGTTGGCCTTTTCTTATTCGCACCCACATGCGAGACATCACTTGCTCAATTATTATGCGCATTGTTTTGAAAAACAAATTTGTTATGTGACAAGAGAAGTCACCGCTTGAATGTAGCAGTTCCCATCGAACTATTTTATGGTAGTTAAATTGTTCCATAATGTCACTGGGACATGGACCTCCATAGAACAATGTTGGGAAGTTCATTTCCTCAACAAATTTGTCCTTGAATATTCCAAGTGGGCGTTGCCCCTCAGCAAGTGCAATTTCGACAATCTTATCTTGCAAGTCACAAATGCGCTGCGAGTCAGTGAATCCATGTATCAATGTTTCAATAGGTCTTTCATTCTCCGATTCATCACTTGTATCAAATTCACTAGCAGTCTCGAGAGTATGTGCAGAGTTGTCATCCCCTTCTCCAAGAACACCGTTCCAATTCTCATTTATACAAATGTTCTGTGCTTTGTACAAGGCCCTGGAAAATAATTCTTTTAATTCTTTCATGACAACATGCACACACACTTTACCTGTCTGGTATGCATTCTTGTATTGCAAGCGTCATTTGAGAGCTACAACAATTTTCATTGTATCGCTAATGAATTGTGGCAAGGCTTTTTGTACAACATCTAGTTGGACAAGCACATTAATAATTGATCATGTTAAGCCCATTTGGGGTCGTTTATAGCCCCAGGGTCTAATTTGTGCAAATGCAATTCGCACAGACACAAGTCTCTCTTCAAGTTATGAAAGTGCACTTACATCTGGTAGTGGTGTATTACATCTTATTTGGTCAGGCGTTGCAAAGTGTGGCAGTTTTCCATTTTCAAGTGATCGTTTGCATGGAAGACAAATATTGCCCCTGGAAAATGTTCTATCATTTAGTGTCAAGCCGAGGTATTCTGCTTCCAAATCAGGTGTGAAAGACTCAGTGTTTTTTGCGAAATTCAATTGATCGCAAATTGCACATGCAATGGAAGGAGTGTCTTTAATTTTTTTCATATAGATCTGTTTTGCATCTTTCTTCCCTAGACAAGTATGCATAGAAAGTGTTTGTTGGTTTTCATTGCTAGTAGTGCATGGTGTTGGTTCTAGCCCACAAAATGTGATTTTTTTCTCTCGGTCAGTACCATGACCATTGTGGGATATGTGGTCGTACATGTTTCTTTCACGTATCTGTTTTTTCAAGATGTGGTAGGTTAACTTATGCTTGCCACTGGGAACTAGTTTCACTTTTTGACAAGCCATGTTGGAGGTAGAATCGACATTTTTTATGAGCATTGCATCCTCACCATATAGATGATGCAAACTGTGATGTTCTTTGTCATTCGACATGTGATGTTTGTGTTCAACAGAAAATGCGAAAATGCGATTATGTTGTGCACGAACAATTTTTTTTAGGTTGTGATATGTGAGATTCTGTCTAGAGGGAAGCATACCAATGTATTTTTTTCTCTCATGTATGACCTTTTTCAAGTTGTGATAAGTTAGTCTATGTTTTCTCATATGGAAGTGCCATGTTTACAAGGTATTGTTGCCAACTTCCAATTATCGACATACTTTCTAGGAGATATGGTAAAAGGTGTTGATGCAAGAAGCTAAAAGCATGTTGGTTGCCGCCTATAATTGCATTGCAAAAGGATTATACAGTGTAAATACGCAACGACTGCACATCGAACTATGTTTCTACCAAATAGAAAATTGCATTGAACAAACTATCTCCACAACTAGATGTAATAGTTGTCGCTATGTGCAAGCCATGGGAGTGTATATGCCACATAATTCGTTTCCAATGCAATTCATTCTCTTTGCAAATGAGGGACAAGTAAATATGAGGTCCTCCAAGATTGCATATGGATAATTTTCCATAGAGTAGTGGTTCATAATGACCACTGATAGGATTGGCATCATGGAACAAGATGCAATATGGATTCCTAGATGCAGTTTTGTTGAATGGTAGATATCTTGTTTTTCTTGTCAATGACCATATTCCAATTGATATATTCAGCCACTTGGACAACCACCATATACAAAATGTATCTCCCCAAAGTCCCCTCTCATGTGCAGGCAGAGTTACAGATGCAGACAATCGCATATTTGAAAAATACGCAGTGACATCATGTATTCCATGCAACTGGCAAAGAAAATCAAAGGCCAATTCGTATTGATATGACTCCAATGCCTCAACATCGCCATTTTCTAAACAACCCAAGAAATAATCTATCAATCCATTGCGAAGGTTGGTCGAGGAATAACGGAAATGCAATAGAACTTGAAATGCATCGAAGAGGCAATATCCTATAGTATACAAGAATGCATCCAATCTAAAAATCCCATTGCTATGCAATACCTGGTCAATGTTGTCATGTACAATGGAGTCTGTATCTATTTCATAGGACTCAACATCTATTACTTGCTTCATCTCTTAAGTTGTGATTTTCAAGATGTTTCTTAGCTATATTAAGATAATACACAAGTAGAGAAAAGAAGAAAAAAGAAAACTATAAGTGCAGAGCTGCATACCACTTCTGCTATGTATCCTTCAACCTTCTTCCTGTCAAATTCAATCCCCCTAATCTCTATAGCATATGACAAACAAACAAACGTATATTGAACAGTGAACCAAACATAGGGACACAACGCAAATGAAATAACACTATAAATTTGCTCAGCACAAATATCGAGTATTCAAGGCATATCATTTTCGAACCTATTCCACGCGTGCATCCTATGAGCGTTTCAGTGGCAGAAGATGCTTTGCAAGACATAGAGGACATCATAAAACCAACAGGTAGACGAGGTTTTTGATTTAGAGAATAAAAGCATGTCCTGTCACAAGGTCCTGGCAGATGCTTGCTCCGCAATGACAACTCTGAATTCGTTTTCTAAACCCCTTTGCATTGTTATTTTTGAAAGAGCTATAGTACGATATCTAGGATGTGGAAGTTGGCATATGTGATTGGAAGGGAACAACCTGGAAAAAATGCACCAAACGTATGGTTTCCAGGAACATAAAATATGAGGAGAACATTCGATTTCCTTTTTTATATTTCACTGTGGCTGCAACAGATGTGGGTTCTGTGTCCAACATCGACATTCAAAGGGGAACAAAACGTTTTGGAAGGGAGAAGAGTGGGAAAAATGCACCAAATGTATGGTTTTCAGGACCAGAAAAAATGAGGAGAAAAATTCGATTTTATTTTTTATATGTGACTATGGTTGCGACAGAGGTGGGTTCTATATAGAACATTGACGTTCAAGAACAAGGACAAGACAACAACAACCGATCATTTCTCTGGTCGTAGTAGTCACACAGAAAGATGTTCTGCAAGAGGATTTTGACCCAGGGATTCCTAGTATTGAAAATTCTTGCTTGCAAGTTGTAAATAGTAAACAACAAATAAGGAATAACAACGAAACCATGGCACCGAAACTTACTCGTGAACGAGGAATGACATAAGCACAGCTCCAAACCGCACAAACTGCAACAACAGGTCGAGATGTGGATGCATGACCCCAACCTTGCAAAGTTGAAGCAAACAAGAGCAAGCAACAAACAAAAAACCAGTGAAGAAGCACCAAGAGGTCCAACTGCAGCTGCAGGACCTCAACTTTGCAAAGTTGAATCAAACAACAACAAGAAACATCGAACAAACCAACAAGCAAGCATCAACCAGTGAACCAGTAATGCCAGTGAAGAACAATATTGCCCAAATGCACTGCAGACAAGATTGTATCCAAAAATCGGAGGAAACTGTATTGTAACACGCCTGTTGAGTAAACATTTAAGGCTATGAGGCCTGTTAGGTAAACACTTAAGGCTGTCAAAACCGTCGAAGGGCCTTCCGGTGTGCAAATATTTAAGAAATAATGCAGTGTGGCAAGCCTGTTTACGTACACAATAATGAAAATGCCTCTCTAAGTACACAATAATAAAGAAAAAATAAAAATAATAATAATAACAATAGTTTGAACAATGGAGACTATGCAAAAAAAAATTACTCAGAGGACAAAGTAATATGAAGTCAACTAATAAAAAAACTGACTATCCATGCTCAAAACTTTGGATATCTAAACATTTCAATATGAATAGTACAAATTCAAAAAGACCATAGATGATAAAAACTTTGGATATGCCAACATATAAAACATTGGGAATAGCGAAGCTGGCAATAAGACCTCAAATCTGTTATCCAATGAGATCATGACATATAAGGGTTTTTTTATTATATAAAAAATAATGTTTTTTGTTCTCTGGTTTGAACAATAGAGTTTATGCAAAAATTTGTAGTCAAACGACAAACTAATATAAAGTCAATGAATTATTGATCGCTATTAAACTTTGTATATCTAAACATTTCAATACAAATAGTACAAATTCAAAAAGACCGTAGATGATAAAAACTTTGGATATGCCAACATATAAAACATTGGGAATAGCGAAGCTGGAAATAAGATCTCAAATCTATTATCCAATGAGATCATGACATATAAGGGTTTTTTTATTATATAAAAAATAATGTTTTTTGTTCTCTAGTTCGAACAATAAAAAGTTTCTTACTTTGCTCCATATTTGTTAGTAGTCAAACTACAAACTAATATAAAATCAACGAATTATCGATTGCTATAATCCCTCTACACCTTCGACATGGACTAATAATATTTGCATGCCAATAGTATTTCATACCATATAAAGATATAACATGAATATTTCCTACTATATAATGGTATAGGGATAGGGGTAAATTAGTATTTGTTTTTTTACATGATGAATATTTCTATTACATTTTGATAATATGTTTTTAGGGGCTACCTTGAAACGCTTGTAGTGGGTGATTGCTATATTGAGAGAAAATAACTTTAAAAAAATACACTTTAAATAATTATCAAATTATCATGTATTGATTGCTCTCACTTATATATGATATTTAAATAGTTATCATGTATTGATTACTCTCACTTATAGGATATTTAAATAATTATCATGTATTGATTGCTCGAGAAAAAATAACTTAAAAAAAATAAATTTAAATGATTATGTGATCATTTTATATTAGTCTTATATGTATGAGGTTTATATTTTTTGAAAGTGATAAATTTTATTTACAATTATTATCAAAACATAAATCCTCTATCCTAACAAAAACTAATCATCGCTTTCTCATGGTAGGAATTATTTAAAGTGTTTGAAGTTATGAAAAAATTAATAAAGTATAAATTTTAAATTTGTAAATGAAAAGAGCATTTACGAGACAAAATCGATACAAAGTTTCAAACCTCGTAAGTTTGGAGAAGGAGATTATCTAGAGAAACATTAAAGCGACCTAAGTTTTCGTGGTGAGTTGGAACACTAAAAATATGTATATATTTTGTATCTAATTAAAGAAAATAATAATCGTGGCCATCTCACTCCATGGAATTGTCAATTCTATGATCACTTTTGATAGGGAAGAGGTCGTATGAAAAATGTATACAATTCACATCATTTGATGTTCTACGGGATAATTTTTTTTTTTTGTTTTCAGGAGTATGTTATACGTGGATACAAAATCTACACATCAATATTTGAATCTGTTAAATTGACTTTTCATTCATAGTGTACCTGTCATAAATTCTAGATACTTAGTTTAGTATAGATATCGTGTATAACTTATCTAGGTTGAGCACTGACAAGGGTTGGATAGGGGTTTGTTGGAGGAGTAAATATAACAGTGAACGAAACTTAATTAGTCCCTCACGTAGGTAGAATAATACATTTTCCATGTAATAAAGGCCGATATTAATAAATAAAGCCTAGTAATAAGGCGGACAAGTCAAATGTAAGAAGACCTAATAGAAGTTTCCGCTTCTAGAAAGATATTTCTCTAGATTGTTCTTTTGGTAGATAGATTTAGTATAAATAGGAGTTGATGATATGAAAAGTTTTGTCTTGAAAATTATTGTAATAGAGCGCTGCTCCACTGGAGGTTGCCCCCTGAAGAGGCAAGTGAACATTGCTCTTGTTTCAATAAAGGTATCATTTTGGTATGTTATTCTCTATATTCTGTTGTTCCTTTGTTTCTGTGATATTCATGTTTCTGCTCAATATAACATAACCAGGTGCATAACAGGTGGTATCAGAGCACTTTCCTAGGCATGAATTGTGGGTTAATTTTTTCTAAGGTAGAGACGTGTTCTGATGTCTTTAAACTACAATGATTTGTCGTTCACCGCATAAATCCGTGTTCAGGGAAGCATACATGCATGAACTACAAGAGGTTTTTAAGCTCACATTGTTGGACACCCTTGTAACCCATGTCGGTACCCCTTCGAGAGGTAGCACATTAGAAATCACCTATATACAGACTTACCTAGGTATCTTGAACCCCGTTATAGATCAAATGATCGACCACCTGATTGATATAGTGCCACCGAGAACAACACTCCGGAAGATACTCTCTAATACCTGGGTAATTAGGTAGTATGACTAAGGATACGACCTAGCCTCCTTAGTTGGTGCCCTGAGATATTGGGTCGAGTACTATTGTTCGACCTTGCACATATATTAGAGAGTTATAGCACAGGGCAAACCCTTGTCTGTAGGAAACCTGAACACCCTAAACCTTGGGACAAAAGAAAAATAGAAAAGGAATAGACAAGGTCTATTGTTGTGCAACCTTGCCTCCTGCATCCTGGTTACGAAATTACTACACATTTCTTCCTGCTAAGAATTTGGGCATTTCTCCACTGCAATATTATTCAAATCGGAGTATAACTTCGCAGGAGTAAAAAAAAGTTTGGGGCCTGCTGACACCCTTATTTGAGAGCTATTCCATTGGATTCCTCTTTTCATTATGATCGCATTGATACCTATCATTTTTCAACCTTTTTTTTTTGTGGTCCCGACCCCCTTATTTGGGACCTATCCCATTGGATACCCCTTTTCGCCCAGATCGTCATCACACCCTTCATCTGTAACCCATTTTCTATGCGGATCCACCCAAGCCCCCTTCCTGTGCCCCCCTTTCACCATGGTCCACACCCGTAGCCAAGACGTTGAATCATGCTTCAATACCTTGTCATATGATCTCTCCACGACCCAGAAGGAATTGTGACAAATCAATGTCATTATTTCCACCATCAATTCCTCCATGCATTCCACCATAGACATCGAAATGGAAGCCTTGAAACAGAACATGACAAAGGACCTCTCTGCCCACATGGAAAGTCAGCTTGAATCCTTTGTTGTCCAGCTCTTCGCCAAATTGAATATTCCTCGAGGCCTTCCCTCGTCTGACCAACCTTTGCACCCAAAGGTGATACGTCCTCCACTTCCCAAAATTTTCAGTCCAATCACTTTCAGCGTGACCTACGCCTTCCTAGAGTGGATGTGAACAAATTTGATGGCTTAGATCCCATGGGTTGGGTCACCCAAATGGAACACTACTTGTCTTTGCATGATATTACCAATGAGTTGGACAAACTCTGTTATGGTGTACTCCATTTGGATCTTGAACGTTGGAAATGGTGGTAGTGGCGTAAAAAGTCACGCCAAGGGTATGTGGCTTGGACACAGTTTGTTGCAGAGCTTTATGATCACTTTGACACTAACACCCATCATTTAGGTCGTTTGACCAAGTTGAAACAAACTGGCCCAATGGAAGATTTTATAGTTGCCTTTGAGTAATTGGCTTTTAGAACGAAGGGCATAATGGATGCTTCTTTTAAGGAATGATTTATTAGTGGCATTAAGGATGAAATATGTGCCCATGTCCTCATGGCTCGCCCCCAAACTAGGTTGGAAGCTACTAAAAGGGCCAAGGAAGCACACCAAGTAGTCTCATCTCAAACCAGAAAAACACCCTTTATTCCTTACCCTAAACCCACCCTTCTCGCCCCTCCTACCACTCTGCTCAAGATCCAGAAATTGACTCAGGCCAAAATGGTTGAACGCTAACTTAAGGGTCTTTGTTATAATTGTGATGACAAGCATTTTTCGGGGCACATGTGTAAGGAACATAAGTTTTTTATGTTTATGTCTGAGGATGTTTTTGAAGAAGAGACAGATGTTTCCCATGTACCCGAGCTACCCCACCAACTGATCTTAATCGACCCTCTGATCCACCGGAAGTTGAACCACTGATTTCTGTGAATTCACTCACTGGTTTCTCTGCTCCCAAACCCTCAATTTAATTGGCTACATTAAGAACCAGAAAGTCATCATTCTATTTGACAATAGCAGCACCCATAATTTTATTCATCGCCGCATTGTCCAAGAAGTCAATTGCTATATCCGTCCAGTTAATAATTTCCAAATCATGATTGCCAATGGGGGTTCCATGATATGTTGAGGGCATTGTGAAAATGTGCACCTACAAATTGGTCAATACCACTTGAAATATCATATGTTCGCTATTGACATGGGTGGTTGTGACATCGTACTTGGTGTTGAATGGTTACACACTCTCGGCCCTATGACCATGGATTTCCAAAAATTAACCATACAATTCCAACCGGAGGGCCAACAACTTAAGTTCCAAGGCATCACAGAAGGGTCACCAGAGATTATCAGTTACCATTGAATGGAAAAACTCATTAGAAAATATCATTCTGGCATTATTTCCCAACTTCATTCCATTCAGGCGGTTAAGACATCCTCTGTCCATCCCGACCTCCAATCTACCCTCTCCCAACACCATGATGTGTTTCAAACCCCCCAGGGACTCCCCCCTTATCAAGATGTCCATGATCATTCCATTCCACTATTTCTGGGTAGTCTTCCTTCAAATGTTTTCCCTTATCATCATCCCTTCACCCAGAAGAATGAAATTGAGAAGATTGTTCAAGAATTGTTACAATTCGGTGTCATCCGCCCCAGTACCAGCCCCTATTCTTCTCTAGTAGTCATGGTACTCAAGAAAGAAGGTACTTGGCGCATGTATCCTAATTTTCGTTCCCTCAACAAACTCACAATCAAAGACAAATTTCCCATTCATGTCATTAATGACCGTTTGGGTGAATTAAGTGGTGCTCAATATTTTACCAAACTTGATCTTCGCTCTGGCTACCACCAGATTTGTATGAAAGAAGAAGACATTCCCAACACTACATTCAAAACTCATGAGGGTCACTATGAGTTCTTGGTTATGCCATTTGGCCTCTATAATTCTCCCTCCACTTTTCAAAGTCTCATGAATCATGTCTTATGTCCTTTCCTAAGTCATTTTGTCTTGGTTTTCTTTGATGATATTCTCATCTATAGAAAAAATTGGCACGCCCATCTTACCCATGTGGATCAAGTTCTATAACTACTATCACAACACAAACTTTTTCTTAAGCAATCTAAATGTGCTTTTGGAGCCTTTGAAGTTGAGTACCTGGGACATATTGTTGGTAAGGATGGTGTTAGGGTGGATTTGAAGAAAATTCAAGCTATGAAGGATTGGTCATGCCCAAAAAATCTTAAAAGTATGTGTAGGTTCATGGGTTTGACAAGCTATTATTGCAAGTTTGTTCAGAATTATGGAAAAATCACAACTTCCCTCATAGTGCTTCTTAAAAAAATGATTTCAATTGGACTCTAGTAGCCGACCATGTAATACCCCAAAGTCGAGCCCCTACTGAGTTGTAATGATGTTTAATTAAGTTTATAGGCTGGTGAGCCAAGTATTTATAAGTTGGGAGGCTTATATGTTTATTAGACCGGAGAGCCTAGATGTTAAGGCCAAAGAGCCTATTTTTGTATATGTAATTATGCATATTATTAATAAAAATACATCGTTGTGTGTAGACCAACCACGAAGAAAGAGTTATGGGGGACTAAGCTAAACTAGGAAGGGAAAGGGAAGTGGGACGAGAGGCTAGGAAAAAGGGGCTAAGCTTGAGGGCATAACCCAAGGGAATATTATAATATATTCCTAAAAGACTAAGTTTGGGAAATAAACCATGTTATCCTAAGTTCATTTGGGGAGAGGAACGAAACTCGAAGTGGAGAGGAACAAGCTCCTGGAGAGCCAAGTGTCATCCATGACACATGCATATTTATGTGGGAAATTCCATCATTGTGGGGGGTTCTCTCACCATTCTCGTGTGACTGACCATTCTTGCAATCCCTTGCCCCATTCCCTCACGCACTGAGAAAGAACGCAGTCAGCCTATTTCTGCCATTGTTGAACCCTCTGCCACCGTGAACCTTTGTAATGTGCTGAGCCATCCCTTGCCTTTCCCGATTTTTCTATTGTGGTTACCTAGTTGACTTAAGAGCTAGACAAAAGAAGCAGGTCGTTAGGCCTGTAGTTCGAAGAGGCGGGTTGTCAAGCCCTTGGGTTGAAGAAGCAGGTTTTCAAGCCCACGAGGAACTCTCTCCAAGTGAGAGAGATTGATGGGGAAGTGATTTCTCCTGGAGGGAGTCCAGTAGCAGCTGCAAAGCTCTAAGAATTCCTGATCCGACCTGTTACTCAATCCCTGGAAGGGAAGTGGAGAAGTTGATGGACTGTGGAATAGTGAAAGTGTATATTCCTGGGGTGGGACATGCATGTGGGGAATGAGATTTTGTGAGCGGTGGGCATAAGTAGGCTCCTTGGAGGGAATCTGTCTTGTTGCATTGTGTAGCTTTTCGTAGTCTTAGCCTAGGATTTCCTTTACCCTGGGTGGAGTTTAGTCTCAGCTCGAGGGTGACCCACTGTTGATAGCTTTGAGCAATGTGGTCTAAGGCTGGGAGGTTCGTGGAAGGTCTACACAAAGTCTGTGGTCTTCTCATAAGAAGATAAGTACCAATTCTATGTTAATTGTATGTTGTGTATCTTGTACATGTGTTATAATGTGATCAGAATTGCATGCATATGTGCATGTATGTGTAGGCTTACTGTTATTTCCACATTAATATATATTGTAGAAGAATGTTTATGTCTATTTAATTTGCATTAGATATATATGTATATCAGAGCATGATAGTTCCAAATGGCATGACTTGGCCTGGGTGGCTGGGTATGTTACAATCTGGTTTTAGAGCAGTTTGGTTTTGAAGTAGTGGCGTGTCCACGACCAGGGTGGCCGGAAGACATTACAGACCATTCCTTCCTAGCTTTAATAGTGGCTATGTGCATTACTCATGTTCTGGCTCTCCCTGACTTCAACAAGACCTTTGTACTGGAATGTGACGCCTTAGGGAAAGGCATTGGGGTTGTTCTCATGCAAGATGGTTGACCTTTGGATTTCACCAACGGACAATTGTCTAAGTGCCATCTGGGCCAATCCACCTATGAAAAGGAAATGTTATCTCTTTTGCATGTTGTATATCTCTAACGTCCTTGTCTCATGGGGAAATGCTTCCAAATTAAAATTGATCATTAAAGCCTCAAGTATTTTTTGTAACAACGAATTTCTTACCCGGAGAAATAAAAATGGGTAACCAAGCTGTTTGGATATGATTACGAGATCATCTACAAAAAAGGAAAATAAATGTGGTGGTTGATGCCCTTTCCAGGAAATATGAAGAATATGGGTTCCTTTTTTCCCTCTCTTTCATTGTCGCAGACTGGCTTCAAGAGGTTTTTTAGGAATGGTTGGAAGACCCCAAACTTTCTAGACTGATCCAAACACTACATCAAGATCCGCCAGCTTCTCCAAGGTACTCGTGGCACCATGACGAGCTTTGTTATAAAGGTCGCCTGTATTTAAGCAAACAGTTCAACCTTAAATCCACTGTGCTCTCTAAGTTTCATGCTTCACCTACAACAAGACATTTCGGTTTTACCAAAACCTATTAATGGGTCAAACGTTCTTTTTTCTTGGACGGTATCAAACATGACATCCACACCTTTGTGGTTGAATGTGATACATGTCAACGCAATAAGAGTGAGACAGTCAAAGCTCCATGCACACTCCAACCACTTTCGATTCCACCTACTATTTGGACATATATTTCTATGGACTTCATCATTGGCTTACCTAAATCAGACAATAAGTCGGTCATCATGGTAGTAATGGATCATCTTTCCAAATATGCTCATTTCCGTGCTCTTCAACAGCCATTCAAAACATCCACCATGGATCAAATTTTTATGGATAATATCTTCAAACTCCATGGCATGCCTCATTCTATTGTTTCTGACCATGATCCAACTTTTACCAACACTTTTTGGCAAGAATTGTTTCAACTCCAGGGAACCCAATTGCATCTCAACACGATACATCATCCTCAGACTGATCGACAAATTGAAGCGGTCAACAAGTGTTTGGAAACCTATTTGATGTGTTTTGCGTTCGAAAAACAAAATTAGTGGGTTCAATGGTTACCCCTCGTTGAATGGTGGTACAACACCTCTTACCATACTGCCACTCACATGATTCCTTTTGAAGCAATCTATGGAAAAAAACCACCCTTAGTTATATCATACATGCTCGGTGTCTCCAAGGTTCAACAGGTGGATCAAAATCTTACAGTCTGCATGGCCATTATCCATACTCTCAAAGAAAATTTGGTAATGGCTCAAAAACAAATGAAACAACAAGTAGATCAGGTTCGTTATGAACGTGAATTTGTTGAATGGGAACAAGTGTTTCTTCACTTGCATCCTTATAAGCAGACTTCACTCAAAGCCTGACACTGTCAAAAAGCCACCCCCAAATTTTATGGTCCTTATTGTATTCTCAAGAGAGTGGGGCCAGTGGCCTACTAGTTAGAGTTTCCCAGTGACTCTAAGCTACGTAATGTTTTTCATGTTTCCAGCTTAAAGAAAGTGCTTAGCACTAGGTTCCAGACTCATACCAGTCTACCTGAGTAGGATGAAGAAGGTTACATTTTTTCGCAGCCACAAGTAGTCTTGGACCAACGTGAGCGTCGTCTACGCCAACGCATTATCAAGGAATTTTTAGTTCAGTGGAAGGACACATAGCTAGAAGATGCCACTTAGGATCCGACTACCAGTTTGCAACAATTTCCTCATCTTAGGCCTCGAGGACAAGGTTGTTTTTAAGGGGGAGGGCATGTTAGGGACCTAACCTCCCTAACCCCTCACGTAGGTATAATAATATATTTTTCATGTAATAAAGGTCGATATTAATAAGTAAGACCTAGTAATAAGGTGAACAAGTCAAATGTAAGAAGACCTAATAGAAGCTTTCACTTCTAGAATGTGTTTGAAAATTGGTTGTCATTGATGTCAACCCTAGAACAAGCCCCGAAGCAAGTACAAAAGCCCCTATAAGTGATGAGTTTACTTGAAGGAGTCTCCAAAGTGCCCCCCTTATGACATAGCTCTAAGCATGGCCCTCACGAGAAGATGCTTTGAAGAAGATTACAAGAATCCCTAGTCGTCAAGAAAAGAAGCTCCATTATATGCTCAAGAAGTCCCAAACATATCGTTAAGAATCCCTGAAGGTAAGGTCAAGAAGCCCTGTAGTTGATGAATGAAAAACCTCCATATATTGATAGTCCTCGTCAAGACATTTCCAATGGTAGGTGGCATGCCATGTGGTTCCTTATAGTTGAGGAGATATGTCCTCTTAAAGATGATCATGTGAATTTTCCCCATTGCCTAAAGTCGGCCCCATTTGGAATAATCATTAAAAAAATCATATTGAATTTATTGGGTCAAGTCGGCCCTAAAAAGAGGGTGACATATCTAGTATAAATAAGGCGCCTAGGAGCACATTTGAATCGTCAACTCAAGCACTTCTGATCTGAGGCAAATAAGGAATTATTAGGAGAAAATCTCGACAAGGATTAAGGTTGTTCTAGTGCAAGTTTGGGGTATCTCTAAGGCAAGCTTTGAAGATCTATTTTGGGCGAATTTCAGGAGTCCGTGGGCAATGTTTAAGGTATGTTCTGAGGCATATTTCATGTGTACAAAGTGAGTTTTTTTATCAGTTTTTATGAATTTTTTAAGTTTGTTCCAAATCTATTTTGAGGCCTATTCCGAGGAAAATATAAGACCAAATCTAAGGCGATTTTTGAGGCAAGTCAAGTTTGTTTTGAGACCAATTTTTGAGGCAAGTCAAGCCTATTATGAGGCCTATTCTGAGGCAAGTTTAAGACCAGACTTAAGGAGAAAATGAGGAGTGTTTGGGATAATTTTTGTGCAAGTCTTAAAGTGGGAGTTTTAGGAGATTTTGGCATGAAATTAAGGTTAGATTCCAGCACAAGTTTTGAAGGTATTCAAGGGTAGTTCAGGCTTGTTTTAAGTGCAGATTTCAGAAGTAGAAAGGCCAAGTTTCAGAGTAGTCATGGGCGCAAGTTTAAGAGGTTTATTATAACCAATTTTAGAGCAGCTCAAGTGAAGCTTCAAATCTGTTGAGTGAAGACCATTGAAGTGATCTTGGCCAATTGTTGAAGGATTATTTCAGATCAGAATATAACTCAACAAGAGAGCAGATTGAAGACACGATCTCAGTGAAGGACAGTTCTTATGTAAGACAACACATGAAAAGTATTGATCAAGGGTGAAAGAGTCTACTCTTTACAGCTACGGAGGCAAGGGTTTACCTTGCAAAATCCATCAAAGTGTGATCAGTTCAAAGATGTATTCTAGTAATCTTTTGTAAATCTTGTTTTGAGAATAATTTTTGAAAGAAGGGTGGTGCTCGAGAAGATTGGTGTCTTCAGTTTATAGGTTGGTGCTCACAAGGGGGTTGGTGCTAGAAAATTAAGGGGGTTGGTGCCTCCTTCCAGTTGGTTCTGGAGAATCTTGGAAGTTGGTGCTTCTGGTGGATGTAATCTTCTAATATATTAAAAAGCTTTTTGTGGTTCTCTCCCATTTGGGTTTCACGTAAAATCTGTGTGTGTTGTGTATCTATGGTTGTTTGTTTCAATATATGATATCTTGAATGCAATAATAAGTAGAAAAAGTGATAAATTGCTTATATTCATTCACCCCCCCTCTCGATATCCTTGAATATACCAACAAAAAGATCTTCCTCTAGATTGTTCTTTTGGTAGATGGATTTAGTATAAATAGGAGTCGAGGGCATGAGAAGTTTTGTCTTGAGAATTATTGTAATAAAGCGCTGCTCTGCGGGAGGTTTCCCCCTCGAAGAGGCAAGTGAAGATTTCTCTTGTTTCAATAAATGTTTCATTTTGATGTGTTATTCTCTATATTATATTGTTCCTTTGGTCATTTATGTGATATTCTTATTTCTGCTCAATATAACATAACCAGGTAACACAATCTGCATACAATGTTAATGGTTAATTGAATATCCAGCTAGATCACATTTGACCCATATATAGGAGAAAAGTGTGGGTCCATCCTTCCTTAGCACACAAAAATGATCTTCGTCCAATATGAAACTATACCTTTAGGCATGCAGCTTAGTCAGGTATATAATTCTGGAACTAAGGTATTTTCGTAAAATTTGACACTCATGAATTTGCATAAAACGTAAAATGACGGGCATGAAAAATGAATGACCGTCATCAAATTTTCACTTGACAGGCGAGGTAATTTTGAAATTCCGGGCCTGCACATCATAATTGTTCACTCATGCATAGAAAAAAAGAATCTGAAAGCGATCACATGTGCCTCCACACAGAACCTCAAAGGGGAATGTGATTCAGTCATGTGTAGAAAAAGAGAAATCCAAAAGCGATCACATGTGCATCTACACAAAATCTCAAAGCAAAATGCGATATTGTATTGACAAAATGAGATGTGAAAGACACTCAAGATTTACAAAGACCTACTCATTAGGCGAACTAATCAAAACTTACAACAAATTTCTATATTCAAGATCATCAATTTCTGGTCACATGTGAGGACAGTGGTTTAGTGCGTACTCCTTCCCATCCCATTAATCTTAAATGTCATCCCGTAAATATCATAGTAGCATT
The DNA here is from genome assembly GCA_010110895.2 of Picea sitchensis. Classification (NCBI taxonomy): domain Eukaryota; kingdom Viridiplantae; phylum Streptophyta; class Pinopsida; order Pinales; family Pinaceae; genus Picea; species Picea sitchensis. The sequence goes on along the minus strand of SNQJ01S0017561.1, from coordinate 105,178 downwards.
GATATATATCACAAGACTTTAGTTTTACTTAGAATAATATTTAGTGACTTGAGTAAAGTATTCTAGAATGTTCCCTTTTCTTATGCTAAAGTTTTGAAACCATCCTTAGATAGGACACATCAACATGTGTTTTTTAATGGTATTAGTATTCAATCACAACACTCTTTGGCTTAGGTTTAGATCCAAAAACCTTTACCCTATGTCCTGACCCTTTTCATAAACTTGTCTCTACAACTAATAGCAGAGCACTCAATTTTTTTCTAACTTGCATAGATTTCCCACACGTAATTGGATGAACTGGGACCATGTGATTGCCTAAAGCCCCCTTAGCGAAGGAGAAAAATCCCCCTACTCGTGAACAATCATTTCTTATTATGCGGAGAGGGAGTCGACTAGGTCCAACAATCGATTTCCCATAAATTTCTTTATGTTTTCTTGGCTTTATTGTTGTCTTTGAAATGGAGGATATTTCACTGGTAAGGTTGAAGAACCCATAATTTTCTTTATGTTTATATGGCTTTATTGTTGTCTTTGAATTCGAGGCTTCCATTGTTTATATCATGTTTTTGTATTGAGCCGGAAATTGTATATCATGTTTTTGTAATGAGCTAGAAATCTGTAAACATTTTAGTCCATATATTATTTGTCATAGTTTTAAAGAACTATCTAGCAATTGCAATCAATTTATTGTTTATATCATGTTTCTTTCATAGTTACCAAGTTCGAATTCGAATTCGATACGAAACTAAAAAGGTTCAAGTGAAGATTTTTCAATTTGAAAAAAACTCGCCATACAATTGTGAGATATCTTTCATATTCAAAATTTTATGTACAACCCATCATATTTTGCTTCATTTAAAAGATTTTAATACAAGCAATCTCCAAAAACAAGGAGGTTCCTAAGATATTATTTTTCTTTTAGTTGTAGGTCAAATATAAAACTATCAAAACAATGTGAATTAATATATAAATTAGACTTTTAAAATATTTTTTTCTATTAATTCTCAATTTCATTCATGAATTAAATGATTCTGCATGTAGAGTTAGCATTAATGAATTAAGTGATTTAGCATTTAGAATTGTATGTTTTTTGTAATTCTATTGGCTTTCCCATATCTGCCACAATGCGACACATGCCCTATTTAGTTTCTAATATAGGTCATGGCATTCTTGGTATAGAGATTAGTGTTCCTAGAATGGAGATTAGTTATACACAGAGATTTGAAAGGAGAAATCTTGATCTTTGGTCCACATATGACCTTCCCCACAATGGTTTGCTTGTTGCCTCCTTCCTATCGAGTGCTTTCATAATCGTTTGCATCTATGAATAACTCTTGTTAGAGAATCATTCGTTCTATCTATCTATCTTAGGTGATACCTTATGGCCATCTATTGTGGTCCCTTTACTAACGAATTGAATCAAATTTGATTAATAATTCGATCGAACCAAATGAATTAGCAAATTTATTTCATCGATTCCGCCAAATTTGGTAACTGTGGTTTCTTTATTGAACCAAAAATTATATATCATATTTTTTAATGAGCCATAAATCTATTAACATTTAAGCCCATATATTATTTGTCATAGTTTTAAAGAACTATCTAACAATTCTAATCAACTTATGTACAACCGCATTACATGTAACATTAAAGCACACTTCAAATAAAAAACATCAAAATTATATATATATCCTACAAGTTCTCTTGCGGTTCTCTTAGAAAAAAACAAACAAAACCATAAAGATTTCAATACATTAATGTACCTCCTACTATAATTCCTTTGAATATTTAATGTTGACAACATAGACTAGGTGATAAGGCTAGAGCTCCAAATGTCCATGCCAATTTTTTTTTTCATTTTTATCTCTCTTACTTTTGTGGAACAAAAAGGAACAATGTTAGAATCGAATGGAAGTGCAAAACTATCCACAATTATGTCCATATGAGATTTTAACCATGTAATGATTAATGAAGCACACTACTAATAGAAATTCAATGTATGTTCTTTGAGAAAATAGGAATTAAAATAGAGTGAGTTCTTTCAAGTTTCTTTAGTTTATTTGATCTTAACATGGAAAGAAAAACTGAGTGTATGTTGATTGAATGGTTAATGGAGGACATATTGAATAGAAATTAAGTGTATGTTATTCAAGGACATACAAAGTTAAATGAGGTGCGCTCTCTTAAGTTTCTTTCATTTATTTTTTGTTAATATTGAAAGAATATATTTTATTTTTTTTAACGAAAACGGTTATAGTTTTTATTAGAGGGGTGGCAGAGCCACAATTTCAGTTACAAAGTGTGATGCATCACTGTTTCAGCTTAAGATCCATCGCTGTTTCAGCATAATTACCAACACTGAGTTTCAACATCTATTCCAACTCTGTGTTTCATCATATTTAACATAACTGTGTTTCAGCATATATGACAAAACTGTGTTTCAGCAAATGTAGCAACTGAGTTTCAGCATCTGTTCCAACTCTGTGTTTCAGCATATTTAACATAACTGTGTTTCAGCATATATGACAAAACTGTGTGCGTGTTTAAATAAGAAATGCTTGTGTTTAGGCATGTATGACGCCATTTAACTGCAACAAGTGTTTGGAAGCATAAGATCCATCACTTCGGCCATGTTTGACCCATTGACATCACATGTCCCATCATGCGTGTTCCGACATCGGTGACGACTTACTGTTCAATTTGTCTTTCTCTCGTGCTTTATTTGCCTTCTACATTCTTTTACAAACTGCTGTCCTTTTCAAGGAATACATTTTTTTAACTAGGTCCCCACCATTTACACTAAGTTCTCCTTGAGAATGACGACTAACCGTTAGCTAGTTTATGCCTTCTTTATTTGAATCTAAGGTATGACACTTGAAAGAAAGGTGAAATCCTTTAGAATGTTTCTTAACCTTTGAAGATTCTTGTTTAGCCCAGCATCTTTAAACTGTCTTCTTGAGTGTATTATTTTGATCAAGATCGCAGAATCTCCAAATACTTGTAGCTCCTTGTGTCCTCTTTCCCTTACTATCGACAAACTTTTGATCAAACTGAATTTACCTTGATTATTGGTTCGTGTCCTAGACCTATGAAGGTTGCTAATTTCTCGATTCGGAGTAGTCCCTCCTGTCAATCTAGGAACGCTTTGGAGCCTTAGTCAAAAAAGGCGAAGTTTTGCCTTGTTTTTGCCACCAACTTTGAAATATTTCATCATTGTCTCTTAGCCTCCATTGTTTGAGGTTAGGGTTTTCTCAGCAGCTATGGTTTAGATTGACGCGGAGGGTAAACCCTCCGCACTCTTCTGAGAATCGAAATTCGGTTTTTGTGATTTTGGGGCTTTCAGGGGATTCTTGGAGGCCTTTTGCTTTCGCTGCTACCATTTGGGGGTCCATTCTGTGTTGTTGAAGATTTACTCATTTCTTGCTAGCCATATCTTCCAACATCACACGTGCCAAAGGAGACGAGGAGATCCAGTTGACTGAAGTGTTTTTCAGGCGGTGAACTATCGCTAACCATTGAATAAGATCCCACTGAAATGTTGGAGGAGCGGCGACATGAGGCCTTGGGTGTTAGGCTGCCGGACTTTGTTTGAAATGATAGCCACAAAAGGTGATCCCGAGGTTTCCATAAGCTTCTCTACTTGAGACAACATCATGAGTCGATATTTCTTTTCAATAGAATTTTTCTCCGTCGGGATCTTTGCGTGCATTAAGAGTCGGAAAAAGAAGTTTACCTTCCGGGATGTATCAGTCCATACGCCAACCCGAGAATCTTCTTGGGAGAGGTCTATTTTCTTCTTCTTTAGGCCCGAGCATAGCCCTCTAGGCGATGTATAAATTCACAGTGGGTCCCGACCCGGTGTCTATTCTGTCTTGTGCAGAACGCCTCGTAGCTCTACTTTGAGCATCTCAAGTTGATGAAGGAGGCAATCTGGGACATTAGCAATTGCCACTCTGACCAGGATTTGTCTTCTTCCCACTTTGATATGTCAAAGATTCTCTTGATACCTCACGATTTCTCAAGAAGTCATTGAATTTCCATGCCGGCGTTTGATGCAATGGGGTTTGTTATCCTGTCAGTCCCGAGTTTGGTGCGTTTTCCATTGCCGGGGACACGGTACAAGTGTTGATTAAAAAAATCGTGCCCCTTTTATACACAACTGCCATAAGATCGTGGTTTCCTGCTCACTGCGTTTTGGAGAGTTCGTATTTTGGTGTTTGGGATGTATCTGTGTATTAGAGTTTTGTTGACTGGATGTGAGGGGTCGCTTTGCATCTTCCACAAGATTTTGCAACCAAGAACTGTGTTTGCAAGGAAATTTTGAATTGTGGATGCATAATCCTCCAACTTCTCTCGAGGCCGCTTGGCTGTGTCCCAATTGACTAAATGAAATTTTCTTTGATTCCCTTTCCCACCATGCCACAGGAAGTATCTTAGGAGTTTGTTGATCTGTCTTGCTGTGGAATTGGGCGCTAAGAGATATGATGCTTGATATATCGACAATGAGGAGATGACTGCTTTTATCGAGGTTAATTTACCTCCATGAGTGGGCCAGTAACCTCCAGGGCTTGATTTTTCTTTTGATTTTAGCTAAGACTCCTTCCCGCGGTGACTCTATTGACACCCAAAGTTAAAGGCAGCCCAAGATCTTGTAATATCTTTTCCCATTGGAGTGTGCTTTGAAGCCCAAGTTACTTGCATCTTCTGAGTTTCATGATGCGCTTACATTCCAAGCTGTAGTAACACTTTCTATCACTTGCTCCGAGGCTCAGGACACCTTGCAATACGGCAAGGTGCCCTTGAATGCTTTGGCTACTCTGTTGAGGCTCCTCCTAGCGAGAGTCATCCTTGAAAAGAGCATGATTTATGGGCTTGAATTCGTTATTCTAGAGATCCACAGGGCTTAACCCTATTATCATTTCATTTCCATCTTCCTAGCGAGGGTTATCCATCATTAGAATGCAATGGAGAGAGAGGAAGCGATACTTACCTCAACCCCTCGTGGCTTTAGAAAAATTTGTTGGTCTCCATTCACCAATGGAGCAATCAAAGGGCCGTGGGTACAAGCTTTTATCAACTTTACAAATTCAGGATCAAATCCGAGAGAGAGGAGTACTTGATACAGGTGGGACAACTTTACTCTGTCAAAGGCATTTTCCATATCGAAACGATCAACATACCTTTCTCTTTTAGAGATTCTTTGGGTGCATAGCTACGGACTTGGATTACATTATCCAATATATGTCTCCCTTTGACAAATCATCCTTGTGATTCTGAGATGAGCTTGCTTGAGGAGGGTTTTATTACATTGGCAAAGTTTGCTATAATCTTATGAGGCATTACATAGTGAGATTGGCTTGAATCTGTCGAAGGAGGCGGGGGTTTGTTTCTTTTGGGATTAGTGCTAGGAAGGTAGAATTAGTTTTGCCTCCTATTTTTGCTTTTTGATGGACTCCTTTTATCATTCTTATGAGATCAGATTTGATTATATTCCAGCAGATCCCGTAAAAGTGGATAGTAAACCCATGTGGACCTGGGTCTTTGTCCGGATCCATGGACCAAATAACTTTGCTGAGTTCTTCTTCAGTGATTAAATGGTGCTATATTTATCCTCTTTTGTGACCAATCTTGGAAGTGTTCTGAGAATTCGTTGTATTCTTCTTCATTGTCCTGGTTCTCTTTGCTGCTAAGTTGTTGAAAATGTGAGACAACAACGTCCTTTATTTGATCTATTCCTTTGCAGTGCTTCCCTTCGTTGGTCATGATCTTGGATATATGGTTCCTGGAGAGACGAGGTTTGAATTGGCGATGGAAGTAGGATGTATTCATGTCACCATCTTTCAGCCAAAGGCTACGGGATTTGACCTCCATTACTCTTCTTCCTTTCTGAAGGTGCGGTAAGTTCCGCATTGAGCTTGTTGCTCCTTTTCCAATTGTGTTCTGGCAATGTCTATAGTTTCCATCTGGTGAAGTTGTCCCGGTACATTACCCTTTGACTCCCTTTCTTTGGTGTTGGGGTTGCTTTCGGGTTTGCTCCCATCGCCAGGGGCTTTTTGTTATTTTTGGTTTTGTTCCCGGACAAAATTGGGGGAGCCATTAAGCTGGGGTAGACGAAGCCCATTGAACCGTGTCTACAAACCCACTCTTTGTTTTCCATAATGGGTTGAACCTGAAAGGGATTGGTCGAATTTTCTTCTTCCTCTAGTTGGAGCAAAATGGGTTTGTGGTCCAAGGTAATCTTGGGGAGGATGGCAGTGGAAACCAGCTTCCTTTCCAACAACAGAAATTAGCTTTGGACGAGCCATCCATCGGCGAAATGTGCTCCTCCCATCCCTGTGGTCCAAGTGTACAACCCTTTGCATGGTTTAAAATCCATCAGGTCCCACTGCTGTATGATGTCTTGTACTACAAAAATCATTTGGTCCTTTTTGGGCCTTCCTCCCCTTTTTTCTTTTCCATTCATGACTAGATTAAGGTCTCCGGCAATGATTATATTGCTTGGCGAATTTTGCTCTAGAAATTTGTTTAGAGTTTTCCAACGTCTTTCTTTTCATTATGCAAAGTTGGGACATATAAATTGAAAAGTACAATAGTTAACTTACTTGCTGAGTTCTTGAGCTCTGTAAAGCTCCAATCTTTGCGTGTTATAGGGTTGTGGTGAGCGCTGCGCCTTCCCGCGGTGTTGCTATGCCTCAGGAAGTGCCCCTTGCACTGATTGACTTCCACAAGCTTTTTACGCCCATTTTAGGTTTCTTGATCTCCTAGAGGATTCCCCTTCCGATTTTTGTCTTAGACATGAGGGATATCTGTTGGTTCCCTTTCCATCAGATCCTTGACCTTCTATTTTATTTTGGGTTCCCCAATCCTCTCTGAGTTCCAAGAGGCGATTTTCATTACTTACTATTGGGTGTGGTTGGGCCTCCTCCTTTTAGAAACCTTATTCTTGTGTTTCTGCCAATTGACATTTCAATGGTGGGTTGACTTCCTTGGGTCTTTTGATGCTACGCCTCTTCCTCCCCTTGCTTCTTTGAGATTTCCTCCCTGCTCTTTTGGCTTGCCTTTCTAGGATCTCGTCCTCTGATGAGCTTGATGGATCTATTACTTTCTTTACGGCTATGTCATCATATGTTGGGGAGGGGGCTACTCCCTAGGGTTCCTTCCACTTGCCCAGGCGTCCCTGTGTCTTTCCCATGTGGGGGGGGCTTGAATGTGTCCTATTGTCCATAATTTATGGTTCTTCTGTGTCATTGATGACTTTTTTTCTGCTTGAGGTTCTGCATGTGGTAGAGGATTGGAGCTCCTTTTGATTTTCTCTGGCTCTATTTTCTCGGAGTTGTTGTTCTTGGTTGCTCCTTTGGATGTGGATTTTGTTGTCCTGTTTTTAAATGCTACCGGATCCAGCGGTTGCTTTCTCAATTTTAAGCTTTCTTCCGTTCTTTCTTGCGATTGCCTTGAAGTGACGTAACGGTGGCGGTGTCGGCATTTGAAGGCATTTGCTCGTGAATCGGCTCGAATGTGCGTCCGGTGCTGACGCCAGCTTAATTGCCTCCGGTGAAATCGCTTCTGGTCAACCTCCCGCAGCGAGATCGGCGCGATGCTTGATCTTTCTTCTTGCTTGGTTCTATATACCTTAGAAGCGTATTACTGATTGCATGCAATGATTTTTGGTTCCAGCGGTGTAAGGGGAGGTGAGGTAAACAAACCCTGCTGGAACTGGCCAGAAACATCTGGGATGGGTGAAGTCGGGGTCCATTTGTTCGAGGTATAACCCGAGAGGCCCCATGAAGTACGACCCGTTTCTGAATATGAGATTTTTGTCTTGAGGATTGTCAAAGACGAATACAAAATAACCTTTCCCTACGAAGTGAATCTTTATTCATACGGTATGGTTCAGTTCCTCTGCACCCATCGTCCTCTGATTTGGGGAAGGGGCCGAGGAGGCGATGAAATTGCCAATAAGTCCCAATGCTAAGTTCAGCACCACGATCACGCGGATGAGCGGATTCCAGTTCCTCTGCACCCATGCGTCTACAGATTTGGGGGAGGGCCAGAGGCCGGTAAATTGCCCAATAAGTCCCCTGTCTGCTAAGTTCACTGCCGATCTGCAAGTTTCTTCCAAAGGCAGTTCAACACTGGGGATGCTGTCCAGTTTCTTCACGAATTTCTGCTGCACTGCTGACGGCGGTCTCTTAGAGGCTGCGGCGATCAGCTTCCTGAATGCAGCCAGTTCTGGTAATGGGGGAGGGTTGGAGGTGGCGCCCCCACCAGCGTCCATGGCTGGGGGTGCCCTAATCGTTGCAGAGAACCCGAACTGGGACTCGCCCTCGTGCCCCTGCGTGTCTGAGGAAGCCCAGTCGCGACTTTATATGCTCCAGGGCCGCCGAAACAGGGGATGTGACCTTCAGTCCTTCAAAACGGGGCCGCCCGAATCTGGGATGCTGTCAGCGAGCGACCTGGAGGAGAAGGAGGAGGAGTCGGCCAAGCTAAGCCTGGCCGCCGAGAGGGCTGAGGCTGCCTGTGCGCGCGACTAGGGTTCCAAGTTCCCTAGCTCGGGCCATTCTTCATTTGAGCTATGTCAACCTCTTATTGAAAGAATAATTTAATATATTGTTTATTGAATGATAAATGAAGTACAAAGTGAATAGAAATTAAATGCATGTTTTTTGACCACAAATTAAATAATGTAGCATTTACTTGTGTTCATTGGATTTTATGTAGTATGTGGAAAAATTATCTCAAAACGCTCTTCCTTACTTCTCCAATGTTGGTGAAGCCGCAACCACCATACAACAACGTCACACGTGATTAATACTAAGCATCCTAAGCCCGAATCGAGATTGTTTATGATCCATAGGCAAGAGTAGAAGATGAAGTGTAGTGGGGCTACACTGAAATGTATTCATATCTATTCCTACCATCGATACACTCAACACAATTTTCTATCACAAGAGAGCATGGTGGAGTCACTTCTCAAATAGTGCTCACACGAAAGAGGAAGATGTTGAGATCCATGATCGGCTCTGTTCTCCAGATGCGTCACCATTCCAAGGACAAAGTTCTTAGGAGGGCAAAGATTTTGCACTGGTGGAGGCTTCACCAAATGCACGTAGTGAATACGAGAAGTGAATGGATGTAAAGGGAGATAAATTATGAGGGAAACAATGAAGCTGGAAGGAAGCACAAAGTGTATTTATGTTAAGGGCAACAAGCATGTAGAGACATATCTTTGATCAAGCAAGTGATAGCACGAGAGAACATAGAGGGTGTTGTGGGAGCGAGCAAAAACACCCAGTGGATTTCTGTTAAGGGAAACATGCATGCAAAGACATCTCTTTGATCAAGTAGGTGGCGGTAGTAGGAAAAGATCAAGTGGGTGATCAAACAACTTATGGTTTAGTGCATGTCTTCCAACCAGCTAGTCATTTAATTTATAATTGTAAATGTCATTTAATTTATAATTGTAAATTAGTTTTCTCTCTCACAAATAGTATGAGAAATATTGAACATACACCAAACCCAATTATGTCTCATCACAATGTGTAAACCAATAAAAAATTAAAAACTCTAAATTAAAATACTCTACAAATAAATTTTGTTTTTCTACAAATTCAAATAAATATAAGGTTTTTCCATAACATTAAAATATCATCAATTAAAAAAAAWTCCAAATTAAAATAAAAATATTCTACAAATAAATTTTATTTTCAATATATTCAAATAAATATAAWTTTTTTTTAAGAATATTTATATATCAAATTTACCAAACATTCAAAGTGAAAAGCGTTTTTACCTAAAGCTAAAACTATAGTCCCTAGCACTGCCCGACTAAAAACTCTCTATATAATTTAATATAGATAATGTCCAAGGAACATTAGCTTTAACCAAGTTACACCATCTACCTATGCTGAAAAGCAGCCACCAAACTAAAGTAGATTTTTTTGGTTTTCTCTCTCTTTACCCTTACATTTACTTCAAGGTTTTTTTAAACACAGATTTAAGACTCATGTTGAAATGGAACCCTAGATAAAGTCAAATCTTGGCTACACATGCTTACATAAACCAAAACAACACACCCACCATATCCCTAGTGAATCACGGAACCCTAACGGTTACATTGAATTGGAGAGCGGTGGAGACGTTATGTACGGTGGCGTAGCCCAGTGCAAACCTGAACTTGCCGGTGCCTCCCACGACGGACACCTCCCGCTGGTCCATGAACATCCTGTTGCCTCCCTGTATGGAGAGAGTGCTGCCGCTGTACTCGCCGGGCCACTCCAAGATGGCGGTAAACGCCAGCAGTGAATCGGGGCTCGTGAGGATGGCGAGAGAGTCGGACAAATACATTCCCTGCGCTCTGCCCACGAGAGTCGAATCGGGCGACGGAGTTCGAGTGAGGGCGTCGTCGATGACCACCATGGCTCCGAATCCCGGCTTTATGGAGCTCCCTGCTCCCACCTGCACCGCCGTTCTGTTACTGCCCGCCACCACGTCGTGCATGTAGAACACCATATTTATTTCTTTTTCGCTTCTCGCCGCCATTGCTATGCACAGTATGAATGCCATCGACCAAACCGCCTCTTTCGCCATCTTCTCTTTTCTGTATGTGGACTCCTCGTGGGTTTATATATATATAGTGAATTCTGATAGTAGTTGATGAACCACCAGGTTTACAGTTGAACAACCCACGGGGAGCGTCTCTGTGTTTTTGTTTACGCCTCGTATCGGCCAACCAACGCTATGCTTTGGTATCGACGGCCACCCATCGCCCACACCAACGTGACGAAAACCCTTTCTTTAAAGTTTGCGTGGATTCGAAAGTTCTTCTCGGTGTTAACGGGGAATGGGATTGGTGAAACGGAAATAAGCGTATTAACGTTGAGAACAGAAACGGGTAATGGGATTCATGAAGCAGTATTCTAAACGCTCTATATTTTGGCTGGGCTGTTATTTGTTAATTTTTTTTTGTTTGATTTTGCTCGAAATTTGGTGATGAATGATTGGATCTCTAGATTTCAGTGGTTAAGTTTGTATAATCAAAGTGATCCAAGGGTTTTTCAGCAAGCTGAATCTATTTATACATTAAAAAATGCAATTTAAATAACAGAAAATAACTATTTTGTCCAAATTTACATTACTGGATTCCAAAACCCAAAAAGTAGAACGTTTAACCAACACTATTTGTAAAAAGAAAAGGAAAAGTTTGTGAAAGGGAAAGAAAGACAATACCAGGGAACTCATAATCCTTATGAGTTGAACATGTCACTATGAGATAATCCTTATAAGTTGAAAATGTCACTATGAGTTGAACATGTCACTTGTTTGTTGTTGGTGGAATTTGAACTCTATTTTAAGTGGAAAGGATAATAGTAACAACTATTATCTTTTTCAACCATTCATACTAATTATAACAATTATTTTTTTCAATTATTCAAATTAAATCCAATTAATTTTTTTTATAATAATTTCTATATTTAAAAATTTTAAAATAAAAACAAAATTATACTTACAACTTATATAGATTTAAAAATTTAAGGCATGTTTCAAAATATAATATTATGTATCATTTCAATCTATCTTAATTAGTGAGATTGAAGTTTCTTAAGTGCTCAAAATGAAAACAAAAGACAGGTTAGATGAAAGCAAATTTGGACTGTAAGATAATCATCTTCAATATAAAGATGATTATCTTCAATATAAAGAGAAGTATAAGTGTAGGAACAAAGATACAATTTAGAATAAATTTGTATTTATTAATAAAATCTAAGTATACTTGAAATACATTATGTGAAATTTATTCATAATTATGAATATTTCTATAAGTACAATGGAATCAACAATAAAAATATAAGATTGTCAATTGTCAATGGTATTGTTTATGAGATGTATAGAATATATATAATAATAATAAAAATTTAAATTTTAAAAAATAAATAAAAAATGATAATAGTATTGTTTATATATATGAGTGGTTTAATGGTTAAGAACATGTGCTTCCTCTTAAGAGGTTACACGTTTAAATCTAGAGAATGTTGGAGTAAATTTAATTGGACACAATGCTAATCGGTCACTCTAAAGAGCATTATTTACACCACACTAATAAATCCAATTTTATGACTTAGTGATGTGATATAGGGCCATCATGAAGTTCTTACACTTGCCACCTTAGATTTTTTAAGAATGCACGTGCGTTCTTGGGAAAGAGTGATTACGTGCTTAGGAAAGCACACATGGTCTTAATAAGCACGTCTTTAGGAACACGTGCAGTGCTTAGGAACGCACACATGGTCAGTGCTTAGGAACACACACATGGTCCTAATAAGCATGTCTTTAGGAACACCTGCACCTTTCTAAACATTTCTAAAGCACACACGTTATTAGGAACAAAGATACATGTGCGTTCTTACTAACACCAAATTTCTCTCTCTCTCTCCCCCTGTATCAATCTCTTTCTCCAGAGATGGGGAGATAGAGTACGAGAGAGAGAGAGAGAGAGAGAGAGAGAGAGAGAGGG
>SNQJ01S0017561.1:56096-86222 GCA_010110895.2 Picea sitchensis | reverse complement strand
AGATGATTAGCTCAGACCTCCATGGGGCTGAAGAGCCCATCAGATGGTTGCTGGGATGGCAGAGACATGACAACGTTATGATGAGCCTTTGCACATGAAGAAAGAAGGACGTTCCACCCAGGACACTTTGGTTGAGCCCGACCTAAGGGGGATCACCCACTTCAGATGGAATGTTTGCCCCTTGATGGACAGGACGTCACCTAGGAGAGTTGGACGTTATCTTGAGCGTGTGGTAGTGTGATGAGGTTATTGGCACATGTGACAGCTTGGAGGAGCCCCAGAAGGGCTAACGTTTGACTTCTGGATGCTGGATATGCCCAAAAGGGGCCAACGTCTCCCTCATAAGGGCTTGACGTCCCACCTTTTGCTCATTTTATGTCATTTTTCTAACAGTTAATGTAAAAAATAGTGTAAATATTGTAGTCAGCCTTGTCGGTTGTTTTAATGACCTATTTTTAATTGAAAGGTCATAGATTGATATATATTGAGGACGTTTTTCCTCATTTTGAACAAAACACAACTCACTCTCTTGTGAGAGACTATCTTTTAGCCTTTGTTTGGTATTTGTGGTGTTTCAAGTGAGGCGCAACTCTTCTTGGAGGATTTATCTTGGCATATATGGTGTTTCTCTTAAGGAAGGTTCACAACTAGGGTTTGATTATGCATTCTTCATGATATGTAAGTGAATTTTTCATGCAAAACTTCTTAAGTGAATGGTTGTAGGCTTAATTTCTTACATTTGCTATTATATTGTTGAATCTTGAAACCCTAGGTAGCAAGCATATAAGTAGGTCATTGCTATATGTCCCCTTGTTTGAGAAATAGTTTTAGCCATTGAAAAAGGAAGATATAGCCTAGTTGTTGCTACACTTTTCTCTCCTTTTCTGAGCTAGCGTTGAAGTCATAGGTTGAAAAGAGGAGACGTCCTAGGCCTAGTTGAATCTACACCTAGGGTTTTACCTTCTAGGGTTTGAAAGCCTTGCCCTTGCAACACTTTCTCCCTTAAATCTGTACTTTGAAGCTAGCCGTTTTGCCAAGTGTATTTAGAGAAAGAGGAAGGAGCACGAGGCCTTGCTTAAGCAACACCGGAGTGAGCCTCATTCGCTTAGGGTTTTGATTCTAAGGCCCTGCCATTGCAGCACCTTGGAACCCTACCTTCCAGTCTCTAAGTTTAAATCCTCCCGAGACCTTTTTCCCTTGCTTTGACTCCATTTACCCTAAGGCACTAGTGATTTCTCCAACGTTGAGCTTGTAGTGCACAAAATTATCTTTCAAACTTTAAATATTTGAAACCCTAACTAACCCTAACGCTACTAACCTAGGCTGACGCCATACCTGACGCAACAACCCTTTGACTATTAAATAAGCAATTAAATTGATGACGTCAAGCATTTATTGAACAATTATTGATTGAAATACTATTGGCTTGGTAATTTTTGTAGACATTGATGAATTGGTGATCTTACATAGGCTATTTAGCAGAACGTTGACTTCATCTTGTCTATTACATTGCTTATTAATTGAAATCAGATAGTTAAGAAGCACTAACCCTTTGAGTTATAGCCTGCAAATATTGTATTGCATTGTTATCATCTTGTTCCAGGCAGGTGTTTTCAACAGGGACTTCACTTCTTTATTGGCTGATTAGCCAGATTACCTGATACTGGTCGTAACCTGCAAGGAGGGAAAACCTTAACTCTTGACCTTTTATTCATTGCCTCTTCAAACCCCAGGTTACTGGGGATGTCTCCCCTGGGTTAACCTCCCTAAACAGAAAGAACCTCCCCATCGAGGTGACATTGGGTGGGAAAGGTTCCAGTTACGCCAGTTTGTCCACTATCCTATAGCCTGTGACCTAAAATACAAACTGCGCGATAACAGGCCACACATACAAGACGCTCTTGGAGGGTAACCAAGTTCCAAATTTTCACCTCCAGGATGCACTACTATGTCACCTGGGACACCCTTGTGTTCCTTCAAGCGAGTGTGCCAAGATGATTTGGGAAGCGCACTATAGTCGAGTCGCTGGGCATTTCAGGGTCGAGAAAATAGTGGGATTACTGCAGAAGTATTTCTATTGGCCAAACCTTCGAAAGGATGTCAGGAAGTACATCAGATCATGCACTGCCTGCGCCATTGCCAAACTGACCATCAAGAATCAAGGCCTCTATACTCCGCTTCCTACCCCTAGTTGACCTTGGGAATCCATCTCCATGGATTATATGTTGGGCCTTCCTTCTACTAAGCATGACAATGACTGTGTTTTCATGGTCGTCGATAGATTCTAGAAGATGGCCATTATGGTGGCCTGCAAGAAGAATATCACAACAGAAGCCACTCCTAAACTCTTCTTTGAACGAGTGTGGGTACACTTTGGGATCCCACAATCTATCATCTCAGATCGGGACAACAGGTTCCTCGGTACATTTTTGTCCAGCCTCTGGTCAATTCTGGACACCAAGCTCGCCAAGTCCACAGCTTTCCATCCCCAAACTGATGGCCAGATAGAGGTCATCAACATGATGATCGTACACATTTTGTGCATGTACAACTCAAAGCATCCACACACATGGGATGAGAGCCTCCCCTATGTACAACATAGCTATAACCGGGCCCTCCATAGCTCAACCAACCACAACCCCTTTCAGGTGGGCTTGGGATTCCAGCCACTATGTCCCATTGACGTAGCCATACCATTTGCAGCTACTCAAGCTAATTCGACTCATGCCCAGTCTTAAGCTGCCAATACGAACAACTTCATTGAGCGCATTCAGAACATTCGCCAACAGGTTCATGACATATTGGACAAATCCAATGCTAAGTACAAGCAACGACATGATCAACATCGGGTGCAACACAACTTCCAAGTGGGCGACAAAGTGTGGCTACATTTGTAGAAGGAGTGCCTCGTTGAACCCCACCACAATCTTCGTTCGCTCCGATATGGGCCATACACCATCACCAAGGTTGTAGGGGACAATTCCTTCGAGCTCAGTATCCCACCATTCCTTGGTCTGCACCTAGTGTTCAATGTGGACTGTCTTCGGCCTTACTTTCCACCTCTACTGGACACATCTGACATGGCAGAACAACTCACACCAACAGAGTTAAACCCAGATTGCATGGAACAAGCCATAATTGATCGGATTATGGACACATAGATCAAGAACACCCACCAGCAGAGGATCCAACTATATCGAGTTGTCAAAGCAAGCCAACTCCTTCACTAGGGCAAGTGGCTCACCGGGGACCAAGTTCAACAGGAGTTTCCTCATCTCATGGAGGAACTCAATGCAATGGGGACCATTGCTTCCTAAGGAGGGATGAATGATCCAGGTGGATATTGGTGGCCATCCGCCTATTCCACTTGGACCCCCACCATTGTTTCTTTCAGTTTTTCAGTTTCCTTAATTGTAGCACAATTTACTTTTTTTGGCATTTTTTCGGGTCCTGAACTTCCGGAGCCGTTTTGAGGCCCTAAACGACGTTTTTTGGGCATCAAACTCTGACGAATATTTGTATGTTTCAAACCATAGTATTTGTTGTCAACAGTTGTAGTCCTCGGATAGATCTTTCTAATGATCTATGCTATGCGTCAAATGGAGATAGTATGCCAAAGTTACGACCCCGGGAAATTGATGTACCAATTTACCCCGATAGGGCCCATATTTTGGCGTTTCATCTCCTAGGGTTAGGTTTTTGGATGTTTAGAGTTTCCATTGTTTCTCAATAATATATAGGCCTTCGAGCCTCATTGTAACACATAGTTCAAAGGCTTGTAGCTGCCACATATCTTCTCAGAGATAAGCTACCAGCGCCCTAGCTAGTTTATTTATATTTTGTCTGTAAACAGACTTTAGTTCTTTGATATTAATGAAATGAAGTGTTATTTCTGCTGCATCTTTGTATTCATGGTTATTTGTGTATTCAGTTGCGTTCCTGCATAAATTCGGATAAAAAAATGCCCCACACTGAACAATGGGTTCTCTACAATGGTATAAATTTTCTTAATCAACACCTGCACTAATAGAAACATATACATTAATTTTTTCTTGAAAATATAAGAAAAACTCAAATTTCACATATTTATTCACAAAATCTATAAATAAAAATTATATATTCGGAAATCTAATTCAATTTTCTAAATTTCATAGTTTTACACCATATTCAAATTCATTGTAAAAGTACCTTGAACAATCCCTCCAAGTTAAATTGTTATTTTTCCATGTTTTCATTGTCACTAGCTCGTGTACCATCATTAGCTTGCACCTACCCTAATATAATAAGGAGAAAAACATCAAAATTATTATTAACTTTAATTTTATTAAATTAAAAAAACTGTTTTTGTTTGTTTGTTAGTTTGTCTGTGACATGTGGGACTAACATGTGGCTAAGAAACCATGACTCAGGGGCATCTAAGCTGTCAAAATCACCCGGGGATCGCACCCGGCTCTTTCTAGACCACACCAACCCTTAACATGGATGGATTTTTTTTTTTTTGGTTGTTTTGAGCCACACCAACCCTTAACATGGATGGATTTTTTGTCCCTGCAGGTTTCAGACCGATGACTTTAACATCACAGAGCGCCTTAACAACATACTCTGTCACCGACTATCCTACACCTCAGAAGACAAATTAAAAAAATGTTACAAAATTAACTAAAAAATTATAAAAATTTACATTTCAACTTATTTATTCAACTACTTAATATTATAAACAACAATTAAAAGTTTTTAACTTCAATAAAAAAATTTATTTAAAATAACAATTTAATATATATGGTGTTAAACTGGGAAACATCTCAAGAAAAGAACTAAATATAAACGAAAATAAATGTTAAGAAAAACACCATTTACCATGTAAATCAATGAAGAATATGTTTTCTATGTGAGCCTATATGCGAATTTCCATCATGACTCTTAAGTATTGCCACACAAGTTCATATTCGTTTGAATTTATGAAGTTGATATGACCTCTAAAAGAGGGTGATGTATAGGTGACTATTCAATAACTATTGTTTCATTTTCTAAAATGTGAATATTGATAGATTCAAATAAGTTTATTATACAACATATTTTTCACATTATTTTATATTAATTTTTTTCATATTTATATATTTTGGAAATTGTATTTTTTACATTATTTTATATTTATTTTATATTTCGGAGAGTAAAGAAAATAATTCTTATCCTCAAACATATATGTATTGCTAAGAGATATTCAATTAAATAATTCTTATCCTCAAACATATATGTATTGCTAAGAGATATTCAATTAACCTCTTGTTATATTTTCATATAACTGTAATTCAAAATTATTTTACATTTTATTTTATCAAATTTAATCTTAATTTTATTAAGAAATTTCATAATTATTTATGATTTTTTTTAAATTTATATAATTTTATTTAGAAATTGGATAATTATTTATAATTAAAAAAATAATAATTATATATATATATAAGATTAAGAGAGAATAGCATTTATTTTTTTCAAATTGAGTAAATTTTGAATATAACACATAGTTGTCAAAATAAAATTTTCCTATTCTATGTGAACACCATCCTTAGTCTCTAATATGAGATGAGAGGGGACGTGCTACTCATTAGTTTATTTTCTTATTAAGATTTCACAATTTAATCATATTGTTATAGGACTTTAACTAAGTAAGTTGATTAATAAAGACAAACAATAATTCTCCACCATTCTCATTGACACACATTTTACAAAGACTCATTATTAACACTCACATGAAAAATCCTACACTATCAACATTCACATTGGCTTGACCATTACATTGTTAGTGTACTCACCGATTTATTCTTTTATTGAGATTTCACAATTAATCATAATGTTATAAGACCTTATCTAAATAAGTTGATTAGCAAAGAAATACAAAAATTCCCCACCATTCTCATTGATACACATTCTACTAAAACTCATTATTAACACTTACATGAAAAATCTTACACTATTAATATTCACAGTGGCTTAACCATGAAAACCATTCCATGGTTAGTGTACCAACTACATTAGGAACTCTTCATATGTGGGCTACAATTTAACAATAGATCCAAATGTTCTACTATTTTAGTAAAGTTTGAAAATTGTTAATACATTTTCCAATTCGAGAATTCAATCCCTACCCATAGTGACCTACCTCCTCATAGGTTAAATCTCAACAACCTGGTTTGAACTCTATCCACAAACAATTTGAAGTTAAATCTCAACCAGGGTTTGAACTCTATCCACAAACAATTTATTCTCGTGACCTTAAAATCTCATACTACATCGCTCGCATGTTTTCTCCAATTTCCTCGACATAAACAACATAGAAAAAAAATAGATTTCGAAATTCTTAATATATTTTAAGATTCGAAAATTCAATCCCTACCCATAGTGACCTACCTCCTCATAGGTTAAATATCAACAAAGGTTTGAGCTCTATCCCTAAATAATTTCTTCTCGTAACCTTAAAATCTCATACTACATCTCGCATGTTTTCTCTACTTTCCAAGACATAAACAACATAGAAAAAAATTAATATTATATTGGACTAAGAATAAAGTATTAAAAAAAACACTTTTCACTTTCTTTAAAAATATGGACTTCACACATTTTTCATAGGAGGTTCATGGAAAGAGAAATGTCCAAATTTGAAGTCAATAAGGTATGGTGAAGGTACATTGCACTTATACATAGATGTTAAGTTTAGAACATGAGACATCATCTTTCTAAACGTTCCACCTATATCGTATAGGGAAAAAGGATTAGGGATATGATATATATTTCTGGTTAGAAGTAAGATTTTCATCCTTGTCACATCATATTTATTTCTTCTTTAAAAGTAAGATTTTCATATTTTTCATCCTATATTAATATTATATTTATATTTTTTCATTTTATATGGAAAATTGATAAATTAATTATTTGGAAAAAATATTAAAATTAAAAAGTAATTAATATTAAAATTAAAAATAAAAATAAAAAGTAATCAAATTTCAAAATTATTATCTAAAGGCTATAGCTTTAACCTCTTAGCTATGGAATTAAAAATTTTGATTTCATGTATAAGATATTCATATTCATATGTGAGCGAGAAAAAAACATATTCATATTCATATGTAAGTGAGAAAAAAATTAAGTCGGAAATGTCTATTGGTAATCATGATATGTAGATATTTATGCTTCATGTACAACCTGCACATCGTGACAAATTATCTCTTGATGTTGTGGATTTATTGTTAATAGAATACCAATAAGAGAGAGAATGGGGCAGTTAACGACTTTCCTGGTGATCAAAATTCAAACCCCTCTTAAAAAGGTAATTTAAAAAATACTCTTCAAAACAAATGTAAATTTTTGAAATCATTTGTCATTTATAAAGGACAACAAATATCATAAAATGTTAAAAGAAGGGTCAAATTTTCAATAACCCAACAATGTCCTCACTTCCAATGCTTAGTTGGTCAATGAGCATTGGTTCATCGCACAATTCTTGCCTTTGACATCTAAATACTAAAATCATCTCTATTCTAGTTGGCTCGTATCTATTCCCTTATACAGTGCACCCTTCCATGACATTGAATCCATCACATAGCTGACACTTAGATAAATACCCTACCCATATATTGATGTATGCACTATTTTATGTGTCACTTAATGAAAGCTTCCCAAAGAAGCTTAGATACCTCGTCTTTGTGAATCTCCACTTGGATTCATGTCCTATGAGTATTTTTTATTCGTGTCAATATGGGAATTGACATCACATTTATTTTACATACTTCATGTTTTTGAATCCCACACTCGTCATAATGCAATTTTCTTTGTTATATTTCCCTCCAACACTCGCCAAAATGTTTTTTTCTTTGTTATATTTGCCTCCACTATTGGCTCTGTACAAAACCAAAACAATTAGTCATAGATTATGGATGTAAATTGTAATGACATTGGGAAATTATTAATAAGATTAATTACAAATGAGTTGTTAAATCCCAATTTTCAAGAGGAAATAATAGACATTGAGCAAACCTAGGGAAATAAGATCATCTTCTTTTTTTTTCATGTTCACATATTCCCTCTAACTAATAGTATCGAACATGTTGATCCATAGTTTTTTTATTGCATTTGTAACACTATGTGTTTACCTATTAAAATTCATGACATGGTTATAGCTTTGATATCTAATATGATTATTATTTTAGCACACTGGCATGCCTCTCAATTCATGGCATCCCCGCTAATACAATAGATAATGGAAACAAAACACATAACTAAGAATTAAATGAAAAACTCTCAACAACCTACCAACCTTGTACAGGTTTGGCCAAGTTCATCATAAAGATAATGCATAGTTTTTCTTTGTTTCACATAAAACTATTTAATGATCATGTTTGGGATTAAAAACTCTATTAAGCTTGGGGAAATTTACTAATTGTATGTTATTGATGAAGTTTAGATATGAACTTGCACAAAATGAACCTTGTCAACATCACAAAACCTAAAATTGAGATTACAACAATGTGAATTATGATTTTGTTCATTCAATTAAAGGCATCATCAAATCTTCACTGCTTTGTTCTCCAAAAATGATCATTTTCCTTTTCTTGATTCCATGTATCTTTATCTATCACACTGTTTCACTTTCTTCTTGTTGTTTCTAGCAACATTGACATTAGTGTGACAATACTTTGCAAATATTTTGAGCATGCCCCATAGCTCTATTTTCGTCTATTTCATCTCAGCCCCAAGATCAACGACACGTATTCTTTGTAGCATTAATTCTTGGAACAACATTTTTGAAGTTGAGTGGGATTCTTAACAAAAGTTAGGGAAAAGGTCAAGTAATTTTTATTATCATCAAACATACGCATTAGGGATTACGTTGTAACATCTCACTCTTTCATGCATTTTCACATGGTTTGAGAGATAAAGTGAACAATAAATATCCTCATTAAAATAACATACTTGGTGATCTTGATGAGTAATTTCCTTTAGTTTTGTGTTTATATGGATTTTGGGAAGGTCCAAATCATAAACATATTAACCTAAACAATAAACAATGGATGCAGCCATGCTAGATTGTCATATTGCTAGAGGCCTATAACACAAGCAGGGTCTCTTCATTACGTTTATAGTGCTTTGATATATTTACCACACTGCAGCAAAGCCCTCGTGATCTACTACAACTTCTTCTTTGTTAATGAGATCTAGAATGAACATGACTCCCATGGTTTAAGTAGGAATGGGGTATGCTCAAAATATTAATATAAGATGGAGTGTTCATGCATCATATGGATACATAGATTATATCCTCTTTTATATGAGTTCATAAAAATGTTAGATTTTGTTATTGTGTCTAAGGTTTTATATTGTCATTTTTAACACTTTGAAATTCCTCCAAAGAAAATTTGGCTCAATGGTTATGAATTTTTATTATTATTAATGCATATATAACCCATCAAAAAATTATATTTGAAATTACAAAGTATGCTTAATATTGCTTTCTATTGAAATTTCAACTTATCTATTTGATTTCTCATTCAATTTTAACATTTTAAATAATTGGAAGGCAATTTATTTTATTTAGAATATTTCTTTTGAAATGTGTACCTAGTTTACTCTAGTCAATTGTAGTACAATTGTTTTTTGACTTCTCATCATGGAAGAGTTGAATGACTATATACACTTCAACTTTAAATTAAGAGTAGCCCTTCAAATTTGATCACTAATTGACCCTAGTGTGTGTTAAGCATGGGTTTGACATGCAAAACAAGGAATTGGACTATAGTGCAAAGTTGATTCAAGATGGGTTGTTGTGGACTCGTGGTGCATTCTATTCTAGAATGGGCAACAATAATTACACATTGTTGAGAATAATGCACCCATGGTGTGTTGTATTCTAGAATGAGAAACAATCAATACACGTTGTTGAGAATAATGCACCCTATTTTATTTTGGAGGTAGATACCTTAGGTTGTAGAAAGGAAATCAAGGAGTATCCAAGCGTCTTGGACGATTGGAGAGTGAGAATATCAAGTTTGTACCAAGGCATGCTTCATGAGGATGTAGTGCGAGTGGTGCATTGTAACTCATCAACGACATCCCAGGTGAAGATGAGGCCACAAGCCCAAGAATAGGGGTTGGATCAAAGATTAACCCCGATTTAGTATTCATTGGTGTAAGATCGGAAAGTGGGTTAGTTGTGACTTTAGATTTAGTTGATAGGATTGATAGGGGTTGTTGTCATTAATATTTGATAATCAACTAAACTTAGAGGGGGTAGTTTTTTTTTTAATTCCGAGTCAAGTTAAAAGGGGAATGTTTTTTGTTTTTTTCAACCGTAACTGGGAGATTTATATTAATAAAAAAAATATTGTAGCAAGGTTGTAGAGCACTTACATCCAAGTCTAAAGTCTATTTCAAAATTGACATACAAAAGCTATATAACTTACTGTGAATTAACATGTAGCAAAGTCTAATTATATCCAAAGGTAAGATTTCCCAACACTTCTAAGTGGTATAGATTCTACAAAAAAACACCTAGAATAGTGTGAACTTTATAAAACATAATTAATTAACAAAATGCATGTCGGCTGACCACTTATTTTATTGTTGCTTTGCCTTGATCCAAATATGGTTTTGCAAGTTCCATGTTTTCTACTAGCTAATGCACAATCTTATCTTCATGTGGTCCTCCAGAGTTGGAGTTTGCATACTACACTTGATTTGAGGCTATCGACGTTCATTAACCACAAGTTAAGTGGTTGTGCTAGTTTAATTGTTCTTTTAAGACACAATTAAACATGATTGTTATCTTCTTTCCTTGTACATTTAATAAACAAATGTACAAATTTAGTGTATAGTTAAGCCTAGATTCGTGTTCGTGTCATTGTGTTTTCTCTTGTGGATGCTTATGTTGGGTTGTTCACATCTTGGCTACCACACTCATATCAATTTGTATTAAAGCAAGTGATCACTAGTTCATATCTATGATGAATATCTCACACTCATCCTCGTAGATCTCAATCATTCATGCTCCCATGCTCAATTTAACAACCATATTTTGGAGCATGTTACAATCAGCCTCCAAAACAATTGTTTGCCTCTTCAGCTGAACAAGAGTGTTGATAATTATTACCACTTGACTAACTTCCTATTGTTTATTTTCATGGATTTTCATGTGGTTGAGAAGATTGATGCTTTGTTTTCTTAAATAGACTCCTCATGGTTTTGTAACACCCTCCTAATCTCCTTTAGTTCCCTATAATCCATGATAATTCAATGATAATAAGGGTTGATAACCACTTGAAAAGGATTGAATCATTGAGCTACACAGTTATTATGCATAAATATTCATGCCACCAAAGAAATTAAGCAGGACTCGAAGACTCCAAACTAGCAAGACCTGAACAAGTTTACAGAGTACAAATTGAAAAGTCTTATGCCCAAATAGAAACCATAAACACCAATGGAATCCGATAAGTACTCAAAGCACAAATCCTTCCAGCCACGAGACACATAGAGGGCATTGTTGAATCCAATTGCAAAGTCGATAAGACTTTCCCAGGGTAGAACTTGATTCAAATTGACACTGAATTAATTCCAAGAAACATAGTAATGTCCAGAGAAAAATATTAAAACATTGATAGGGAGCCCCTTGAAGTAATCAAACTCAAGCAATACATACTCCTCTAGCCTAAAGGATGACAAAGGATGAGGTTCACTAATTTCCAAAGGCACTAAACCCTACTCCACTACTTTGGACCGATGCAACCTAGATAAATTCATAGGGATGGACAAAGAAAAATCATTTTCCCAAAAGGAGTCCATAGGAACCAACAAACCTGAAATTGATCTTAGAACCCAATACATTTTGTCCCCTGGAATAGGTAAATCTATATATTTCAATTGCAAAAGAAAAGAGATTGTCCCAAGACTTCACACTTACCAAATTTGCATTGATTTGTAATCGAGAAATATAAAAGCATCAAGAATAAACCAATGAAACACTAATAAAGGATCCTTTGAAGGATTCAAAGTCAGCTAGAAAAGACTCCCTTGAGCCAAAATAAGAAATAGGAGAGGGATCACTAGAACTTGAAGACACTAAACCAAGCAAACAAGCCACCACCACTAAGAAAAAAGTACCTTACCAAGGTTACTTGGCCACCTTCATACTAGAGCCTCCATAGACACAACACAATACAATAATCCATAGTCTTGTCACAAAAGGAGAAAGAACTAAACATAAGGACATAAACATGCAAGTTCATGTGAATAGATGTGTGACATAGAGAATCTGGTCTTGTCTCATAACTCTCCCAGCTATATGATCTTGATGTGATGCGCCAAGCCATATGATACATTGTAGGTCTACTACATGGCTTGGTCCCCATGTTATTGAGATTATGGAATGGGAAACACATTCTCATCACCATTAATGTTAATGGCCCCCTCTTTTAGGAGGATGGAATTATTAGAAAATCTATCTACAAGTTGATTATTCTCTCGAAACACTTGAAAGAAATTGATGCTACTGAATTTGGATGCTTCCTTTTTGGCTTGATCTAACATGGAATCCAAAATTTTATCACCTGTCGCTACATTGAAGACCATTTTTTGAATGATAAGCTCTGAATCTCCAACCATAATCATAGATTCAATATTAGAGTCACTAGTTATTCTCAATCCTTGCATTAATGTGTATGTTTCTACTATGTTATTGGAGGATATGCCAAGGCCCCATGCAAATGACAGTTCTAATGTTCCTCCACGACTCATGATATCCCCTCCTGCACCTGCCACCTTGGAAGTTTAAAGTGGAATGTTAGTCTAATATTTGTATCAATCAATAATATATCATAGGTAATTTATGATGGCACATGGTTTTTTAGGCCACGGTATTAACTTGTACAGAATCCTATCTAAAGGCTATTCCATTGTATGGTTCTTGAAGTGGTCATCTTGGTTAGATTGGCCAAGGTAATAAATATATATTTGATGTTGCTTTTCTCGGTTAAGGGTTTTTCATGGTAATAGTTGGTATTCAGTTTGTGCTTGTTGTTTCTATATTTGTGTAGTATTTTAATAGAATGAGTATGTAGTAGCATCCTAAATGACGACCCAAAAGAGATATTTACAACACTCGAAGTGAAAGTATTAGACATCTCTCGCGGTATATCGATATTGATGTAAGCTCTAGAGAGAAATTTTAGACCTTTTGGGGGATTTTCTACCCTAACTTGGATGCTAACTCAAATGGGGAACCTGAAGATAAAGAAGAGCTAGGTAAGGATCTAGAGAAAGAGAGACTAAGTTCCAATATCACATCCTCCCGACATCTATTTAAGGTGGAAATGAAAGTAGAGTACATCAATGCCTATCGAGGTGAGATTGGCGTTCCTAAGTTGGAGCAATGGTTGTAACAATTAGAAGTATACTTTATTGTGCATAACAAAGGAGAAGAGAAGAACATGTTTTTTTCCTAATTGAAGTTATAATTTCAAGCTTAAAATATGTGGGAAATCTACATGGAGACACTTAGACTAGAAGGTGATCCTCCTATAACTAAGTAGGAGGTTCTTAAAACTATCATTAATTCCTAGTTTTACCATATTGGGTACTATGAGGACCAAAGGACTTGTTTCCACTACCACTGGTAGAAGCAAGGGAAAAGTGTGTAAGAGTACACTACCAAGTTTAGAAAACAGTCCACTCCATTGGGGGACAATCTCCCAAGATCTTAGATGTAGTCATCTAGTATTTGTGTGGTATACATAGTCATATAAGGAGGCAAGTAATTATCTTTAAACTTAATTCCTTATGAACCCTATGTGCAATAAAATTATTTGGAGATGTGCAAGAAAAGAGGACAACCAATGGGTTCCAAACAGATAGATTAACTCGGCGCTTCCAAGAAGGGAAATGAGAAATAGAAAGTAAAGGGTAAGAACATTGATGCTATCTTAAATAAGTGCAACAATAAAAACAACCACTGTAACCATTATAACATCGATGGTCACACTGAAAACAAGTGTTAGAATCTACATCCTACTATGATAAAAAAAACACAAGAGGGAGGCCAAGAAGAAAACATGCTAAGAATTGATTCAAGTTACTAGGTAGAGGGAAGATCATATTTAGATGGGAATATTATATGTATTACAATGCAAAGGGAGGTGAACATGAGCATCGTACATCCTAAGGAAGAAAAGGATATGTATAAACTATTCAATATCAAGATCCAAGTCAAGAAAACAAAGGTGGATTGTCTATTTGACTTTAGTTCTCAAGCCAACCTCATAGCAGAGGATTTGGGTAGTAAGCTTGGATTGGAAGTTCATGTCCATATTTACCCATACCTACTGGGATGGGTAAATAAGGTTTTAGAGCTTATAATTACTAAGTAATGCAAGATCAAATTTTAATAAGTTCAAAATGAATTGATAAAGTGGAGATAGGCGTGGTTCCTCTTAATGTGTGTGGTATAGTGTTTTTGGAAGCCCTTACATGTATATGAGTGATGTGGGTTTTATAATGAGAGAAAACCGATACCACCTGGTTAAAGGATGGAAAATAATTTGTCATTAATGAACAAAAAGGTAAATCCAAGATTTCCTTATTAAGTTTTAACGAAGCCAAGAAATAAATTAGCTAAAGTAGGGAGTTTGTATTGCTCTTCTTGAGGTGGCATAAACAAGGAGATGAGTCATAGAAGTAAAGGCATGACTAGAGGGGTACTAAAGAGATAAAACCCAAGTTGGAAAGGATTCATCCTCTGGGAAACTTGGAAGGAACGAAATTGGCACATTTTCAAGAATGAGGAACAACCAGTCTCTTTGACCTAAATAAGAATTTGAAGGTGCATCCAGGAAATTATTCAAACCCATGTTTAGACTGAGGAGGACTTCAAATTCTCCAACAAAGAGAAATGCATTATTTCCAATTGGAATGCCAAAACCTCACCCAGGATAACTACAACTCTCGAGAATTCTTGCTTGAAAATACTGCAGAGGAATTGATGAGTGGAAGGAAGCTCGTCACCATGTGGCTAGTGGCACACTCTTCGAAGAACCTTACCTCTCATATCGATAATGTCGTTCTTGATCATGCTAGGAACATTTCCCTATGGGTTGTGGACGATGCGGTGGTGGATTGGGATGACCACAGTGGTGATTGTATCGCAAGTCCTTCAATTTCCATTTATAGCAATGAATTCCCCATTCATGGTCGTCATCTGATGCATTCAAATGGTGATTCTTCATAAACCTGGGCTCTCTAGGCGAGGGATTAGTATTACTTCTTGTATCCTACGCAGATTTGGTTTTCTATGAGTCATTTTATTTGGCTCTGCATTGGTCTCTGGTCCTTCATGGATCTGTGGAAGTTGAAGAAAGGTAAGATTTCCTCCCACCCCTCTAAAGTCGCCTTTAACATTGTTGCAACAACCTCTACTTTTACGGCCACCATCGACTCCTTCGACCAGGATTTCCTTTAGGTACTCAAGGAAGATGTCAAAGTCCTTCGCACTATCACGAGGACAATGTAGTTGAAGAGCAGGTGGATCTGTTTGTTCCAGACCTGGGCTTCAGTCATTTCTGGGATACCAAATTCCTCTGCATGGTCAAACTTTATTGGCACACTAAGTCCTTTGTGCCCTAGGCTATGCTCACTAAGGAACTAGACTACAAGGAAATCAGGTTGTGGTTAGATGCATTGGAAAAGCATAATCATTTGTTGCTTAGTTTGGTTTCATGGTTAGTAAAGAAGCATGGGGGCTCCATCCACCTGACTCTTGAAGGCACCACATCGACTTCTTAGATTAATTCTCCAACAGTGATGGGTAATTGGCTGCTGATGTCTCACCCTCAGATTCCTCCAACGAAAAGGATATGTTTGTGTTCTCTTTCAGTTTAGTCAATTTTCATCCCACTATAATATGTTTAGTTGTTGTTCACTTGGAAAGTTAGCCCACAATAGTTTTTTGGACATTTTATGCTTGTTACTCTCATAAACTCAATCCAATTTGGTTTCCCCTTGGGCATGGTGGATTTTTTTTTTTTTTTGTTTTTGTTTTTATCTTGTTAAATTAGTCATAGACAGTAGGGATGAACTTTTAAGCCTTTGATTTTTCCAATGTATATCTTGTTCGTAATATAATAGAAACCATTGCTTACTTACAATATATATATATATATAAGATTGGGTTTGTCCTAAGTTGTGTGTGCTAGCAACCTCCCTTGAGGTGTAGTTAAAGAGGATCCAAGGAAACATTGGGGATGAATCTATGAAACCCTAGACAAAACCAACCAATTCATTAAGAGAGAAGAACCAAACCATGGAGAGAGTAAACATGTGTTAAGCCTTAGACAAAGCCCCATGTTGATCATACGACCCCTTATTAAGCCCTATATATTAAAATCCTAGTTTTGTATTAGTAGGTCTATAAACTTTCATCACTACAAGGAAAAGACCTTTTAGCGGAGGTTTCTAGTGTTACAAAAGTGACAAAAATTGTCAAAAAAACCTCCGCTGCAACATTTGTTTTTGATAGCGGATGTTTTTGTGGATACTATAACGGAACTTGATTATAACTAAAACAATATGGGCAGCCGGAGGTGTTAGTGGATGTTTACAAATCGGTGCATTTTTATGAGGTACAAGCATCGGTGTGTACATAAACGTAATGCACCGGTGTTGTACACTTAATGTCAAGCACCAAGGCAGTAAAATATTTAAGCATCGGGGCTTTAACAGTAAAACGCACCAAGAGAGTTAAAAATAATTATGCATCGGGGCTTTTTGCTTAGAACGCACATGTGCTTTATTAATAAGAAGGCATCGATGTTGTATAAAATAATATGCATCGGTGCGTTACTTGGAAAAAAAAATCGGTGAATTAAAAATAGAAAGCATCGATGCTTTTTAGTAACAAATAAGTGTCGGTGCTTATCAATAACACAAAAGTATCGGTGTGTATTAATAACACAAATGCATTGGCGCTTATTAATAATCCTAAAGCATTAGTGCTTATTAATAACACAAAAGCACCAGTGCTTCATATACGCTAAACGTACCGAAGGCCAATTTTTTAATGTAATATTGTGGTATTAAATAAATATTGAAACTAGTGCTAATTGATTACATAAAAACACCAGTGTACATTTCTTATGAAACGCATCAGTGCGTTGTAATATTAAACTCACCAATGAGATTAATAATTAAAATACATTGAGAAACATCGACCTGTGATAGTGCAATTATTGTTATTTTTTAATTCCATTATTTATCAAAAAATTTAAATCTATCTTATATTTTGATTAGTGAATTTGGATATGATGTTTGGATTAATTTGTTATATCATCATATTTTGCATCTCTTCATTATAATATTTAGTCATCCATATATTTAATTAGCGATGTAACATTTCACAGTGACATTGGGCAACGCAAGAGAATAAATTAAAACATATTTTATTATATGAATAAGAGGGTCTTTGTCATATAAAATGGGACACTTATCGGTAATCCCTTATCTTTCAATTGAGACACTATGTCCATTACATTAAACAAAAATGTATGATTTTCACAGACATTTATTTCAAAAAAATACAATTGCAACTTGCCTTGATATCCAAATATATTGGTCATCATTCTTCACTAGAACTATTGTTAGTGCTCGAGCTACTTCCATGCCTTGGGTTATTTTGTTGAATGTTTGGTTGATTGCCTCGATTGTTTTCATCTTCTTCAAGTTCCATCTACAAACATAAAAATGAATTGTAATGAGTCTATCTACATCAATGAGAATAATGAAAATTGAAATAAATAATATACATGAATGTAAATTGAAAAGCGACGTACCTGCAAAGCAAGAATTGACTCATGAATCATACACTTATGTTCAAAATAAAATGTCATGCCTTTTTTCAACAATTCTTCTGTTGGCAAGTTTTATACCCCATAATAAATCATAGATTTAATATAAAGTATTATTTTTATTTCATTAATTATAAAAAGATAGAAGTAAAATAACATAGATTATACTTACAAATTCCACAATTAATTTTTGATATGCCAACATATACTCACAACCCTTACTTAACTCAATGTCAATCAAATTTTTTGATGGCTCGTCTTTGTATGTTAGCACCTGTTTGAATACATTCAAGGATGGTTGTTGTAAAACAAATTAAAATATATATAAAAAAAAAAGCTTAAGTTGTTATAAAGGAACAAGAATTACTCACAAACTTTGCTATCAACCCTTTTCTTCCTTGTCGTCCAGTTTAATGTGCAGAATGAGTTCCATTTTCTTTTCTTTTTTGTAAGAGAATATTTGAAAATTAATAATATTTAATGCTAAATTAATTATCTATACCTAATAGAAAAATTCAATGATTACATACATTTGAAGCACGCTGTTGTTGAGATGGCTCCTCCTGCGATGCAATTATGTCCATTTCTTTTACCATTTCCTTGTACATTTTTTTGGACATTCCTACTGACATATTAATTCGGATATCAACTCGTTGGTCCTCTGGGATTTTCATAATTTTCCTAAAAAAATAACATGACAATAAAGTATTTTTATATTGTTATATGAAAACTAAATATGACAAAATTGATATATTAATATATGAATACTTTTTAATATATATATATATATATATATATTCTAAAAAAGTGTTTTTAGGAATATTATTTTTTGTTGTTGTATGTTTTTGTTATTGCAACTCTGACGGGTCTCATACCCAGCTTCGTGAGGGTCTCATTAACCATTGCTTTCTGGAAATGCTTCATGTAGTTTTACATATAATTTGGTTCTTGGAATCATTGGATTGACTTCTATATTGTAAGTGGAAGGAGAAATGCGTCTATATGTCATTTCCACTATATCCCTCATAGTTCTATAAACAAATTTTCCCCTTTGATTAATCTCCAACACCACTCAAGATGAGCTAAGGACCAATTCATCATCATTTTACATCTTCTATATTAATTAATTTTGTTTTGTTGGGATGACATTTTGTTCCCTCGTTGTTGGTTCATGTAGAGACATTAAACATATATGAATTAACAAATTGTTTGAAACATATCATTTAATATTCTTAAGTATATTATTAATGAAAATTCAAAAAAAATCATAATGCTTGAATAGTATTTTCATTCATTTTAGTTCATCCCTGCAATTAAGGACCAATTCATCATCATTTACATCTTCTATATTAATTAATTTTGTTTTGTTGGGATGACATTTTGTTCCCTCGTTGTTGGTTCATGTAGAACATTAAACATATATGAATTAACAAATTGTTTGAAACATATCATTTAATATTCTTAAGTATATTATTAATGAAAATTCAAAAAAAAAATCATATTGAATAGTATTTTTTCATTCATTTGATTCATCCCTCTGCAATTTTTCCATCAAGCTTTTACGCTCTTCTACACTTAGATCAGAAATAATCTTATTGAGCTTCCTCATTTTGTGGCCCTGCATGACACACACTAACCAATACATATTATTTGAACTTACATATAGTTCAACCATATTAATTTTGTATAGAATTTATAGAGAACTTGCATTTTTTGTTTTTCCGGATGTGTCATCATTGTGTCGACCAAAAAAATTCTTATTTGAACTCTGCTCACTCATATTTTTTATCAATATACAACATGTACCATTCAATACAAAAAATATTAAATATATTTTATAAATAAATCACACAATTTTCAACGGAAAAAAAAATCATTGTAACCGGTGCGCTTTTTAAATACAAAGCACCGGTACATTTATTACATAAAACGCACCGATGCGTCCAATACAAAAAAAATGCACCAGAGTTTAATTCCTTTTTTTTAAATTGTGAATTACAGCAGTGCAATATATATAGAAGACATCACTTTGACTACAGTAGAAAACAAAAACATAACAAAAAAAATTAAACATTCATAAAAAAAAACAATAGAAAAATTATACATCGATGAAAAGAAAAATTAAAAAAATTATGTGACAGCATTTTCTGTGTTGTTTAGATGAGAAAACATCGATGATATTTTTTTTTATGCACCATATTTTTTAATTAAAAAATAAATAAGTAAAAAATATTGGCTTTGTCGGTGCTCCTTTGACATAAATGCACTGGTGCTTTTCTGTCGAAATGGCGCACCAAAAAATCGGAAAACGTTCTAAAAAAAATCTCAAATCGAAAACCGTTTAAAAAAAAGAAGTCAGAGGAACAGTTGTGTTTGGGATCCAATGCAATAAGTGGTCCCTTTGCATCACATTCCAAACACTTATATATAGAAAAACAAACCCATTAGATCTAAAATGCTCAAAACGAAAAGCCCTAATTCTGAAGTGATAGAGGGAGTTAAACCCTGGGTGAAATTTTGCATTCACGTAGGCAAAAAAAAACAAGGGTTTAAGGTAACTGTGATTTTTTCTTGAATTGAACCAATATTAGTGTGGAATACCTTCCTCGATGTTGTCAAAGGGCCTCAATTTGTGTAGTAATTGACACCTTCTCAAGGTTCTAAAGGGGATAATATGTTAAAGTCAGAAAGCGCTAAACCAGACTCTTTGTTGATGTTGGGTTCCTCGGCTTTGCACGAATCCCCATAAGTGACTACCCTAGCTTCTGAAACCACCGCCGCAATGCACATACTCTAGTTGTCCATGGATCCCCCCAAGGGGGGGCCAGGGGCCCCTCCCTTTCATACAAAGACTTTTTGAATTCGGCCTCTGGAAAAAGCAATGATCCCATGCAACCAGATGTCCCTTCTTTGCAAAAAAAGGAACAGTCAGTTGTTGCTCAACCCCCCTCGAAACTTCCGGCACCAAATGCCACCAAAACTAGAACATGCATAGCAAAATCCGATGAGAGACCACATATCGAGCTTCCCCTGGCGCGCATCAACTCCCGGATCGAACATATGAAAACATATGCTCTCATCGGTAAATTCATCAGAATTTGGCCCACTGAAAGAGCCCTCTTGAAATGGATCACATTCAAATGGAAGCCAAAAGCACACTTCGATCTTAAGCTAGGCTCAAAAGGATTCTTCACCACCATATTCACAYGACTTAATGACAGAGACAAGATTCTGGAAGGAGGGCCCTATTTCTTCAACTCTGTTGGTTTGTATCTCAGGAATTAGACTGAGCGCTTCAACCCAAACYGGGAGGATTTCACCTAGGCTACTATGTGGATMTGATTATACTCCCTRCCATAGGACTATTGGGATGATGAAACCCTCAAAGACATCGATAATGTTCTAAGAAACTTCGTCAAAATTGTAGAGATGACAAAAACCAACAAATACACCTCATACGCCAGGATTTGCGTCTACATGCACATAAAMAAAACCCTGCATGTCTCTATATGTCTTACGCATGAGGAAAAATAGTCAATCCAGACCATTTATTATGAGCATGTTCCTTTCATACATCGAAAGTKCCATGAAGACCGACACCTTTTCTGAGACTGTCCTCAAAACAAGCATGTAGCAGATCTTAAAGATGCAACAAACATAGATGAGGAAGGCTTCAGAAAAGTAACTAATCGACGACGCCTGAATTAGAAGCCCCAATCAATAGCCAAAACTTCAGATCCAACGACAAGCAACAACTTATAAGCTTTATCCAATCAACTTGAGGAAGTTGACAACAATGAGGAAGAGGATTAATCGATACCAAAAAAGCAACACCAGGAATCTACGCAGAACAAAGATGGTGATTCATCCCAAGATCCAAGTAACCTTGACATCAATACTCAAGACAACCCATCCCCAATGCCATCTCAAGAAATCCCATCCTCCTCAATAAGTCAGGACTTTGATGTTCTAATGGATGAAGACATGGAAGATCTAGATCTAGGAAACCTAGATCTCCTAAGACTAGAGGATGCATGCAAAAAAAAAATCTTTCCATGTGATCCCTCCAAAGAAGATCCACCTGCTCAAAGAAGCCCTTAACACAGCCAAAATGTGAACCAGGTTGGGAATCCAGAATAACCCTCCTAATGATCCAAAAAAAGCAACCAAGGATGCTAAAAAAAGAGGGCGCAAAATAGACCTACAACGCATCACCATCCTGGGATCTAGATTGGCGGAGTCTGGGCAATTGTCCAACTCACCAATATCTTCCCCTCTAACCCTTAATGTTCTCAATGAAAGTTATTTGTCGGAATGTCAAAGGAATCAACAGTCCTAACAAGCACAAAATGCTACTAAGAAAGTTACTACATGAAAGACCCACAATCTTATGATCCAAGAAACTAAAAGAAATAGTGATAATCTAAAAGTCCCAATGTTGCGCCTTTGTAAAATTAGTAAATCCATTTTGGTTGATGTTTTTGACACTTTCGGTGGTCTAGAAATTGCTTGGAACCCAACATAAATAACTCTTAATGATTTCACAACCACCAGGAATTTCATATCAGCCTCTTTCCATCTCTTAGGTAATGATGTGCATGGATTTATCACCAATGTATATGGCCCCCAAAATTTGGATCAAAAGGCCAAAATTTTGGGCTTCCTGGACTGGTACAAACAAGATAAGCCCAAACAAATGTGGATCATTGGAGGGGACTTCAATCTGATCACCACTCTCCAGGAAAAAAAGAGTGGGAACTGCATCCTCACTTTGGAAGACCTCAGATTCAAGTACTTCATCGACAATAATGATATGGTGGATCTGGAAACCACCAATGGAATCTACTCCTAGAAAAATCAACGGGGCAACTCCTCTCAAATCACCTCCCTCTTAGAGAGATTCCTAGTTTTAGAAGCGATAACCACTTCTAGGGGAGAAGTTGTTGCCAACATTCTTCCCTCTGCGGGCTCTGGCCATTGGCCCATTTGCATGCAATGGAACCATAATTGTAATACTCACTATCGCCCCTTCATATTTGAAAATTTCTGGCTAACTCATCCAAACTTCATGCCCATGATCAGAGATTGGTGGCCCACTACACACACCACAGGTTCCTCCAAAATGTACAGATTTCAACAATAACTTAAAATGCTAAAGCAACATCTGAGAGTATGGAATAAATCCACTTTCGGAAACATCTTCAGTGCCAAAATCCGCTTGGAACAAGACATGGAGACCCTGCAGTAGCAGATCATCATAGAAGGACATACACAAGTGCAATCCAAAAGGGAAGAGGAACTCTAATCCCAAATAGAATATAGGTGCAAACATGAAGAAATATTATGGAAGCAAAAGTCTAGAATTTATTGTTTAAAAGAGAGAGAGTGGAATACTTTCTTCTTCCATCGCTTAACTATTCATCAAATAATGCACAACAAAATATTGTGCCTTAAAAAAGAATATGGATCTAGGCTGGAATACCACAAGGATATTGAAAAAGACTTGGTCTCTTATTATGAGGATCTTCTCACTGAAGAAAATCACTCCAAGGAAGAAGCCATCTAACTGGTCACCAACGAGATCCCCTGCCTAGTAATCGAGCACCACAATGCCTCCTTAATGCGCCCAGTCACTCTACATGAAGTGGATATTGCAGTCAGTGAAATGAAGGAAGGCACATCCCCCGGCCCGAATGGTTTCACTATCAATTTCTTTCACTCATGTTGGGACCTCTTGAAATAGGATGTTCTGGAGATAGTGGAGGAATCCTGCAGCAGACAATGGGTGCTACTAGCTCTCAATGCCACTTTTCTCACCTTAATCCCAAAAGAAGAGAATGTTGCATCACCAAGTAAGTATCGACCCATCGCTCTCTGCAACGTCATTTATAAAATTATCAGAAAAGTTATTTCCAATAGGTTAAAGACCCTTCTCCCTCTTCTCATCTCCCCTAAACAAACTAGCTATGTGGAAGGTAGACAAATCCTGGATGGCATAATTTTAACACATGAGGTTATCCATTCTTTAAAAACAACCAAGAAACCCAGTATGCTCCTTAAGTTGGACCTTTCCAAATCTTTTGACCGTCTAAGTTGGGAGTACATAGAAAAGACTCTCCTAGCTTTCAGTTTTAGCTTGGACTGTGTGTGTTGGATTCTCTTTCTGTTATCCTCAACCGTCTTTTCTGTCTTGGTCAATGGTTGTCCCTCTAGTACCTTTTAACCCTCCAGAGGCATTCGTCAAGGAGACCCTCTCTCTCCCTTCTTATTCATCTTTGTGACTGAGGGCCTTGGTCACATGCTTCATAGTGCACGCTCTGCAAGCTCCCTAAAATGGCTTAACCTTCACAACAATCAACCCCTGACCCACCAACAATTCATTGATGACAACTTGCTCATGGCCTATCCCTCTGTACAAGAAGCTCTCTCTCTTCTTGACATCCTCAACACCTTCTCCAAAGCCTCTGGAGCCTTTATTAACCTAGATAAATCCCATGTCTTCTTTCTTAACACCCCTCCCACTACTAAAAGGAACATTGCCAGAACTTTAGGTTTCACCATCTCCTCCCTCCCCTCAAAGTACCCGGGTGCCCCCTTGATCGATTTAGCCCTCAAACACTCCTCCTGGAAGGAACTTATTGACAAAATGACACAAAAACTCTCTTCCTGGACCTTTCAGTCCCTCAATCTAGTAGGGCGACTTGTTCTCATCAAAGGTGTTCTTCAAACTATGACTTTATATCTCTTCTCAGCTCTTGTTTCCCCTAGATGGGTTATCAAGTCTATTAGGAAAATTCAATGTACCTTCCTCTGGGGTGGAGACAACAACACTCAAAAAATCCCATCCTCCTTAGCAAGTCAGGACTTTAATGTTCTAATGGATGAAGACATGGAAGATCTAGATCCGAAAGAGCTAAATCTCCTAGGACTAGAGGATGCATGAAAAAAAAAGCTTTCCATGCGATCCCTCCAAAGCATATCCACCTGCTCAAAGAAGCCCTTAAAAAATCTAGAATGTGAACCAAACTGGGAATCTAGAATAACCCTCCTAATGATCCAAAAAAAGCATCCAAAGATGCCAAAAAAGAGGGAGAAAAACAAACCTACAATGCATTGTCATCTTGGCATCTAGATTGGTGGAGTCTGGTAAATATGTCCAACTCACCGAATTATTCCCCTCTAACCATCAATGTTCTCAATGAAAGTTATCTCCTGAAATTTCAAAGGAATCAACAGTCCCAGAAAGCACAGAATATTATGAAGAAAGTTACTACATGAAATACCCACAATGCTCATGATCCAAGAAACTAAAAGCAATAGTGATAATCTTAAAGTCCCGATGTCGCGCCTTTGGAAAAATAGTAAATCCATTTCGGTTGATGCTGCTGACGCTTCCGGTGGTCTAGCGATTTCTTGGAACCTAACAAAAATAACTCTTAATGATTTCACAACCACCGGGAATTCCATATCAGCCTCCTTCCATCTCTTAGGTACTGATGTGTATGGATTTATCACAAATGTATATGGCCCCCAATCTTTGGATCAAAAGGACAAACTTCTAGACTTTCTGTACTGGTATAAACAAGATAAGCCCAAACAAATGTGGATCATTGGATTTGATCACCACTCTCCAGGAAAAAAAGGGCAGGCACCGCATCCTCACTCTGGAATACCTCTGATTCAAGGACTTCATCGATAGTAATGATATGGTGGATCTAAAAACCACCAATGGAATATACACCTGGAACAATCGACGGGGCAACTCCTTTCAAATCGTCTACTGCTTAGAGATATTCCTAGTTTCAGAAGCGATAACCACTTCAGGGGAAGAACTTGCTACCACCATTCTTTCCTCTGCGGGCTCTGACCATTGGCCCATTTGCATGCAATGGCACCATAATAGTAATATTCACTATCACCCCTTCAGATTTTAGAAGTTATGGCTAACTCATCCAAAATTCATGCCCATGATCAGAGAATGGTGATGCACTACACACAACACATATTCCTAAAAATTTTACATATTTCAACAAAAACTTAAAATGCCAAAGCAACATCTGAGAGTATGGAATAAATCCACTTTTGGAAACATCTTCAGTGCCAAAATTTGCTTGGAACAGGAGATGGAAACCCTGCAGCAGCAGATCGTCAGAGAAGGATGTACAATAGTGCATGCCAAAAGGGAAGAGGAACTACAATCCCAAATAGAAGATAGGTGCAAACAAGAAGAAATATTATTGAAGCAGAAGACTAGAATTTCTTGGTTAAAAGAGGGAGAGCAAAATACTTACTTCTTCCATTGCTCCACTATTCAACCCAGAATGCGCAAAAAAATATCGTGCCTTAAAAAAGAAGATCGATCCGGGTTGGAAGCCCACAAGGATATTGAAAAAGACTTGGTCTCTTATTATGAGGATATTCTCACTGAAGAAAATCACTCCAAGGAGGAAGCCATCCAACTGGTCACCAACCAGATCCCCTACCTAGTCACCAAGCACCACAATGCCTCCTTAATGCACCCAATCACTCTACAGGAAGTAGATATTGTAGTTAGTCAAATGAAAGAAGGCACAGCCCCCCGACCCAGATGGTTTCACTATCAATTTCTTTCACTCCTGTTGGGACCTCTTGAAATAAGATGTTATGGAGATAGTGGAGGAATCCTGCAATAGGCAATGGGTGCTACCAGCTCTCAATGCCACTTTTCTCACCTTAATCCCAAAAGAAGAGAATGTTGCATCACCAAGTAAGCACCGACCCATTTCTCTTTGCAATTTTATTTATAAAATTATCACAAAAGTTATTACCAATAGGTTAAATCCCCTTGTTCCTCTTCTCATCTCCCATGAACAAACTAGCTATGTGGAAGGCAGAAAAATCCTGGATGGCCTCATTTTCCCACATGAGGTTATCCATTCTTTAAAAACAACCAAGAAACCCGGTATGCTCCTTAAGTTATACCTTTCCAAATCTTTTGACCGTCTAAGTTGGGAGTACATAGAAAAGACTCTCCTAGCTTTCGGTTTCAGCTTGGACTATGTGCGTTGGATTCTCTCTCTTTTATCCTCAACCTTCTTTTCTATCTTGGTCAATGGTTATCCCTCCAGTTCATTTTCACTCTCTGGAGGAATTCATCAAGGAGACCATCTCTCTCCCTTCTTATTCATCTGCATGGTTGAGGGCCTTGGTCACATGCTCAATAGTGCACGCTCTACGGGCTCTCTAAAAGGGCTTAACCTTCACAACAATCAACCCCTAGCCCACCAACAATTTGTTGATGACAACTTTCTCATGGCCTATCCCTCTCTACAAGAAGCTCTTTCTCTGCTTGGCATCCTTAACACTTTCTCCAAAGCCTCTGGATCCTTTGTTAACCTATATAAATCCCACATCTTCTTTTTTAACACCCCTCCCACTTCTCAAAGGAACATTGCCATAACTTTAGGTTTCACCATCTCCTCTCTCCCCTCAAAGTACTTGGGTGCCCCCTTGATCGACTCGGCCCTCAAACACTCCTCCTGGAAGGAAATTATTGAAAGAATGACACAAAATCTCTCTTCCTGGACCTTTCAGTCCCTCAATCTGGCAGAATGACTTGTTCTCAAGAAATATGTTCTTTAAACTATGCCTTTGTACCTCTTCTCAATTCTTGCTACCCCTAGATGGGTTCTCAAGTCTATCAGGAAAATTCGGTGTACCTTCCTCTGGTGTGGAGACAACAACACTCCCAAATGGGATTTGGTCAACTTGGATAAAATATTCTTTCCCAAATCCATGGGAGGTTTGGGAATAGGAGATCCCGCCAAGAGCAATGAAATCCTCAGTGCGAAAACTTGGTGGAACTGGGTTTCAAATAGTTCAAGTATATTGGCACAATTATGGAACATGAAATATGCATTTGACTGGGATCCTCATAATCTAATTCACTTCACTAAGAACACTTAAGGTTCTCTCATCTGGAACTCAGTGAAGCTTCAAAGAG
Source organism: Picea sitchensis (assembly GCA_010110895.2). Classification (NCBI taxonomy): domain Eukaryota; kingdom Viridiplantae; phylum Streptophyta; class Pinopsida; order Pinales; family Pinaceae; genus Picea; species Picea sitchensis. Next base: position 58,361 of record SNQJ01S0017561.1, on the reverse strand, counting down.
ATCTCATCCAACAACATAGCTTTTGGGAGATCCGTGACTATGCCTATGCCAATTTCTAGACAGACTCATGGCAACAAATTCTAAGTCTAGAAAGATTCCAAAACCTCCTTGTTCAAGCTACTCTTCCACCCTTGAGAGGACCAAAAGTCAGGGATCTTTGGTAGGCAGCTAACCAACAAAATTACAGGAAATCTCTACAGGACCAACATTTACAATTGTAGGAAGAAATAATTGGGCATATCGAGCAGGATCTGAAAAAACGCAAAATATGAATTTGCGAGGACCCTAGAAAAGTCATATGGGGGTACCACCCAAAAGGAATATTCACAGTCAAAGAATCTTATCACCTCCTTATTCCTACGTTGCCAAAACCAGTGGATCCTCACTGGTCCAAACTTTGGAATCTCAAAACGTGGACCAAGATATCGATCTTCCTCTAGCTGGTTCTACATAGACGCATCTTAACTTGGGAGAACATTCTTAAAAGAGGCTTCTTCGGTCCTTCTTGTTGCACCCTATGTCTAAGCCATGAGGAAACCATCGATCACCTCCTAAACAACTGCCCTATTTCTAGTCCACTTTGGGACAACATAGTTGTCTTATGCAGAAGATCCAACTGTATTCATGGAGACATAGACCAAACTCTAAAAACCAGGGTTGATGATCCTTATAACAATCTTATTCTCAATCGCCTTTGGCAACTCATCCCAGGTTTCATCGTTTGGAATATATGGAAGGAGCGCAATCAACGGATTTTTGAAAGCACTTCATCCTCCAAAGACCTCCTTTGGACAACTTGTAGAAAACAACTTCTGGAAACAATTCATCTCCTCCCATGGACCGAACATGAATTTAAAGCACCCCCAAATGAGGCCACAATCTTACATCATTGGGGCATCTCTCTCGCTCCTCAAGTGGGGTCCACTGCTCAAAATCCCAACCCCCCCTCCAGTCTAGATCTTTGGATTTGTCCCCCTCTAGTCTTCATCAAACTCAATTTTGATGGGGCTTCCAAGGGTAATCTAGGGCCTGCTAGTTTCGGTGGAGTCTTCATAAATAGTTCAGGAAATATCCTCCAACTTTTCTATGGATCCATAGGTCACGGCAACAAAGATGAAACAAAACTCTTAGGTCTACTCTATGGTATTCAAATAGAAAAACAAAGGGCTCTTTCCTCTTATAATTGAAGGCGACACTCAACCCATTATCTCTTTGGCTATCATACACCAAAATGGATCTCAGAGAGTGAATGATCTTAAAATGAGAGGTTTTCCTGACAAACTTTGCAAGTTAAGTTTATGTATCTTATGCTTCAGATCGATACGAATGTGAAACACATAAACTCATAGTTATTATGTGGAATTAACAATTATTAAGTGTAGAAATTAAAGAAGGAAGGACATCAATAAGAGAGAAATAGAGATACGAGAAGTTTGATAACAGAGTTGACCAAGGTGTGGCTACGTCTCTGGGTGCCGCTTCCAGTGGTGACCATTTTATTGTTCTTCTCCAAATGCTAAATTACATCAACAACTTGATTACAATCTGTTGCAAAAGAACTATGCATCTATTGTACACGACCTCCATGATCAGATGCAAAAGACCTCACCAAAATCCTCTCTCGAATGGGCTCAAAAGGCCTCTTACAACATGAGAACTGACAAAAATGGTCTCTCTTCTATAAGATTTCTCTCCACATCCCTGCAACAAAATCATTGTATCTTGATGGCACACATGCATGGTTTATGTAGAAAAAGAGTTGGGGTTGAATTCCCAACTTCTCTCAACAATTTGGCCTCTTCTTGGGCTCCAGATGCACTCTTTTTGGCCAAAACTCCACAAAAATCAGTGAAAAAACATTAAAATAAGGTAAAAACCCACTAAATTGGCAAATAATAGTTAAGCACCCAAAAATAGGGTGCGCGCCCCTTTTTGTGGTCGCATGGGTGACATGTGGCCTGGTGCTAGACCCTTTAAGCTGCCACGCCCCTGGTCACGACCCCTATCATATGACCTAGCTCCCAATAAGGTGCGCGTCCCTTAGCCATGAAAAGGTGCTTAATGTTTAATTTTTTAAAAAGTGGATATATTTCTAAAGTTTGGTTCTTGCCTTTGTGGCTAGTGCATTTATGCTAGGACTTTGTTATATTGATAGGTCATGGGTTCGACTCCCATGGAGTTATACAATATTTTGCATTTGTCCCTTTTAGGCCCCATCCAAGGTCACACGTGGCACCCTGTGATTGGGCCATGTTTTAGCCCATG
>SNQJ01S0017561.1:20045-35428 GCA_010110895.2 Picea sitchensis | reverse complement strand
ACATACTTCTAGGGTGTAAATACTTCATGGGGTATAAACACGGCTGAAAGTAAAAGACCTATAAATCAGGAAGATAATCAGGCTCCACAACCAACACTGTTCTAGTAGGTTTAGTGTGGAAGTATAATTTCCTAACATGTGGTATCAAATCTTGGTTTGACAATCTTGGATCTGAGCTAAACCTTAGGTCTAGTAAGAGTCGTAAGTCGAAGATATTTAGAAGTTGTGTCTGGAAGAATGGCAAGTAGTTCGAGGATAGAGATCGATAAATTCAATGACCATGATTTTGAGCTTTGGAAGTTTAAAATTGAAGATCTCCTTGTAGATCGATAACAATGGGCAACATTCTGTCTATGTACCACTCTGACAGGTATGTAGAGGGAAGAATGGGAGAAACTCGAAAGAAGGGTAAGGAGTAGGATTCAACTGTGTCTTGCAGATCTGATGTTGTTGAATGGCTCATGTGAAGACACAACCAAGAAACTATGGGACAAGTTGGGAAGCTTGTACCAGTCGAAATCCCTGGTAAATAAGTTGTTCCTTAGAAATAAATTATATTTTTTAAGGATGAGTGATGGCAATTCGATAATTGAACATTTGAATGTGTTAACACCATAATAAGCTAGTTATCATCTTTAGCTATCAAAATCACCGAGGATAAATGTATTATCCTATTATGTTATTTTCCAAACTCCTCGAATAGCTTAATCGTGGTAATGGGGATTAATTCAACCACATTACCGCTAGAAGACATGGTTGCATCTCTATTGTTAGAAGAAATGAGAAGGAAGAACATGGAAGGATTAACCAAAGATGTTTTAATGGTAAGAGGTCGACCAATTGACAGAGATTAAGACAATTTCTCTGGTAGAAAATCTAAGTCAACGGGTAGATCTAAATCCCCAGTTCAGTCGACGAGAAGATGTTGGAAATGTTGTAAAGTTGGGCATTATAAAAGGGACTACAAGTCAAAGGCAATGGAAGCCAATACATGATCTGATGAGAAACAGTTGACTGACAAAAAGACTACTCCAGAAAAAGGAGGCGATGTGTATGTGGCGTCGACTAGTACACAATCATATCAAGATGTTTGGTTGATCAACTCAGGGGCATCTTTTCATATGACACCACATAGAGAATGGTTTTGTGAATATGAACGATATGAAGGAGGAGATGTGTTATTGGGGGATGACTTGACAACCAAAATTGTTGAATGGGGAAGAGTCTAACTGATATTGTAAGATGGGAGGAGTAGAACCCTTCCAAGTGTGCTAAACATTTCGGGTTTGGCAAGAAACCTGATATTTGTCAGCAAGATGAAAGATGCATGAGTGCACACTCTATTTCATAAGGATACATGCAAAATGGTCAGAGGTGATATGGTCTTAATGAAAAAAGTTTGGATTGGAACCCTATACAAGTTATTAGGGAATGTCAACTTTACTGGATGCAACAACATCACTCTTCCTGAAGTCCACTCAAATCGACTGATCTTGCACTGAGTCGATTCCAACCGACTCGACGAGTCTTCATCAAATTGACCCGACCATGTTATGGCATGAAAGTATGGGACACTTTGGAGAAAAAGGACTTTGAGCTATGCATGATAAAGATATAATAGAGGATTTCCCTTACTGTAATTTTGAAGTCGATTTTTGTGAACAATGCATATATGGAAAACAAAATTAGGTGAGGTTCCCATATAGAGCGACAAGGGAAAAGGGGATTCTAGAATTGGTTCATAGTTATGTGTTTGGCCCTGTAAAAGTGCCTTCACTTAGTGGATCCCGGTATTATGTCTCCTTCATAAATGATTTTTCCAGAAAGACATGGATATATTTCCCAAGGAAGAAATCAGAGGTTTTCAAGAAATTCAAAGAGTTTAAATCTCTTGTAGAAAACCAGATAGATAAAAAGATAAAGGTGTTGAGAACTGACAACGGTGGTGAATCCTGTGGAAAGCATTTTGAGCAGTTCTGCAAGTAGTGTGGCATAGCACGCCAAAATACCACACCATATACCCCACATCAAAATGGAGTTGTTGAAAGGATGAACAAAACATTGATGGACAAGGCAGGGAACATGCTCAGTGGTGTTGGGCTCGCACAAGAATTATGGGTAGAGGTAGTCGACACTGAAAAATATCTCGTGAATATATCTCCTTCATCGGTGCTACTCGATACAACTCCACATGAGGTATGTTCTAGTAAACAACCTTCACTTTCACATCTCAAAGTATTTGGTCGTGATGCATTTGTTCATGTTCCCAAGGAAAAGAGGAGCAAGCTAGACAAGAAGGCAGTCAAATGCATTTTCATTGGATACAAAGAAGGAATGAAAGGATATAAGCTTTGGGATCCTGCATCAAGGAAAATAGTGTACAGTCGAGATATGGTCTTCAAAGAAGTCATAGGGAAGTCTGAGCTTGAAGTGGTTAAACAGAGAAAAATCAAGAGAAGGTAAGGTTTGAACTGAGGAACAAAGAATATGTTCCAGAGGAGTCAACTGAGTTAGATGAAGAGAAGGAACAACTGACCCTAATTGTAAGGAGATATGAATGAGTAAGAAAACCAGTCAAAAGGTATAGTCTGCCCAACTTATGTTCCACATTTATGTTAACTACCATTGACAATGAGCCCAAGTCATTTAGGGAGGTAGTCAACTCGGTAGAGAGTAAACTTTGGAAGGACGCCATGATCGAAGAAATGGAATCCTCGCATAAGAGTGAGACATCGGATTTGGTCAAATTACCTAGTGGAAGAAAGATTGTCGGTAGCAAGTGAGTGTTCAAGAAGAAGATGAATGCATAAGGTCAAGTCGAGAAATTCAAAGCTCGACTGGTGGCGAAAGGATATTCCCGAGTCGAAGGAGTCGACTTTGGTGAGATTTTTTCCCCTGTTGCAAAATTAAATTCTATTACAGTACTAATGTCTCTGGTTGCAACATTTGATCGGGAAATAGAGAAAATGGATGTGAAGATAATGTTCCTACATGGAGACCTAAAAGAAGAAATCTACATGAAACAACCTGGAGGATTTGTAGTAAGGGGCAAGAAAGAACTAGTGTGCAGATTGAAAAGATCCATTTATGGTCTAAAGCAATCCCCAAGGATGTGGTATCAAAAGTTTGATACATACATCCTTAATTTGGAATTTGTGAGAAACAAAGTTGATAACTACATATATTCCAAGGAATAAGGTGGGAATTTCATATATGTAGCATTGTACGTCGATGACATGTTGTTGATCAGAAATAACATGGATGAAATAAAGGAGGTGAAGAAGCACTTATCCCCCAAGTTCGACATAAAGGATCCCGATGCAACAAACTTCATCTTGGGGATGGAGATTAAAAGAGATCGGGCATCTAGAAATCTCTGGTTAACTCAGAAGAGGTATATTGAAACAAATTTGAAACGTTTCAACATGCAGGATTGCAAACTTGTAAATGTGTCAATTCATGTGGGAGAAAGGTTAACTGTTGAACAATGTCCAAAGACACATGAAGAAATAGAGGACATGGCACGTGTTCCCTATGAAAGTGTTGTTTCTAGTCTAATGCATGTGATGTTTTGCACTCGACCAGACATTTCCCATGCAGTGGGAGTGCTAAGCAAATACATGTCGACACCTGGAAAGAATCACTGGGAAGTTGTCACGAGAGTATTCGGGTACTTGTGTGGCACCAAAGATTATGCTATATGCTACCAAGGAAAACCCGAAGATGACAGTGAAGTAGATGTACATGGCTTTGTCAACATCAACTTAGTTGGAGATCTAGATCGACAAAGGTCGACCAATGGATATGTATTCAAGATGTTTAGTGGAGAAACCAGCTGGATGAGTAAGTGACAAGTGGTCATAGCCTTGTCAACAACAAAAGTTGAATACATGGCAACCACTCATGGAAGTAAAGAAGCAGTATGGTTGCAACGACTGTGTTCAGGGATCGAGTTTTAGCAAAGAGCTATGAAGATAAATTGTGACAGTCAAAATACAATATTTTTGGCAAAGAACCCAACTTAACATTCCAAGACTAAGCATATTGATCTACAATACCATTTTTTAAGAGACATGGTCAAAAGCAGCAGGGTGTTGCTAGAGAACGTAGTCACATTAGAAAACATAGCACACTATTTTACCAAGTTTGTGAGTATTGTGAAGTTCTCTTCATCCAGAGAGGCAATGGGCATTGCTACCCTAGGTCTTTGATTAAAATTTCAGGAAACTCTCGGTTCAACAAAGAAGACAACAAGTGGGAGAATGTTGGGTTGTTATATTCCTTACAATGAAATTCGAGTCGAAGTGGATCAACTGGGAGAGAAAGTCGAAGGTCGAGGTGTTCGACTTAGTAAAGTCAAAGTTGAAGTAATAAACAGTAAGTCAGAGAGTTCAAGCAACAAGAGGTCGTTAGGAGGTCATGTGGCAACCGACTGAAAACCGAATGGAGGTTGACTGGTAATCCAACTAGTAGTCAACTGTAACAGGATCTCGATATTAGAGGGATTTGTAGCCAATGATCTGTGTGGATCTGTAATCGTTTTTCCTACTACCTATAAATAAGGTGTGATGTAATATTGAAATAGCTAATCGTGAATTGTAATAATCTTTAGGTCAATATGATAAAGGTTGTTGGTCATGTAGATGTAAGTCCAATTGGCTACAGAGTTGTTCTTGTGATAAAGCAAGAAGGTATGATGTCGGTTATGTCTTAGGTTTAGACCAAGGTTAGGCATGTAACCTTTTATTCTAAATGAATAAGACAACAAGAGAGCAAGACACTTAAGGAATGTTGGTTTTATTGTTTGGGTTTCCAGGGTAAAATCTGTATGTTATGTGTGATTTATTTGTCATTTACTTTCTTGTTTAAATATGTCTCCTTATTTTCTATTAGGTTTAGTGTGGAAGTATATTTTCCTAACACTTCAAACAAGTTTTTCCCTCAACACTTGACTAATTGTAGGTGTTTTTGCATGAATAACTCATCTTCTCATGCTGTCTCTTCCGTTGGTAGGTTCTTCCACTTAAAGGGGTATTGGGTAATTTCTCGACTTTGCAGTTGGTTAATCCTTGTTTCAAGGATTGTTTCTGGTTCTAGTATGATTTTCCCTTCTTCATTAATCTCTGGTTAAATAATTTGTATTGGGATCTTGTCATCAACTACCTTCTTTAAGCAATAAACATGGAAGACTGGATGTACACATGAACATGGAGGCAACACCAATTTGTAAGCCATACTTCCAATCCTATGTAACACCTTATAAAGGCCATAATATTTGGGTGCTAATTTATTATCCTTATTTTGTTGCTTGAGGGACATCATTTTATATGGTTTTAGCCTCAAAAATACCCAATCCGCCACTTCAAATTCCATTTCACTGTGATGTTGATCTACTTGTTGTTTCATCTATATTTTGTGCCATAACCAAGTTATCCTTTAATAATTTGAGAACCGCTTGTTGGTGCCCTATGTGGTCCTCCATTGCTTGAACCTTTGCAGTCCCTTTCAAGGAAGATTTAATGGATGGAGGATGACATCCATAAAGTGCCATAAATGGGGACATTTTTTTATGAAGTATGGAAGGTTGTGTTGTACCACCATTCTACCAAGGACATCCACTTGACCCATTGTGTATGTTTATCAGATGCAAAGCAATGAAGATATCCTTCTAGGCATTTATTCACAATATCAGTTTTCTCATCAGATTGAGGATGGTAAGATGAAACGTGAACCAACTGAGTATCCAAACAAGCAAATAATTCAATCCAAAAATTTTCGATGAAAATTGGATCTCTATCACTTACAATAATCTTGGGGACTCCATGTAGATTTTAAAATATTTCCATGAATGTTGTGGCTATTGTACTTGCTTTAAAAGGATGAGAAAGAGGGAAAAATGGGCATACTTTGTCAGTCGGTCCACTATTACGATGAGTATTTCCTTCAAATTTGGGTAAGGCTATAATAAAATCCATTGTAACTTCTTCCCAACGTTGACTTGGTATGACTAATGTTGTAAGAGACTTGGTGTCTTGATTGTCTCTCCCTTATTATGTTAGCAGGCCACACATTAATCCACAAAATTTAGAACATCAGTTTTAAGACCTTCCCAGAAAAAATCCTTCTTGATCTTGTGGTAATTTTCAAGAACCCATAATGTCCTCCTATAGGATAAGTGTAAATTCCAAAAGGACCTTATGTTTTAGTCGAGAATTCTTACATAAATATAGGCGATCATGATACCATAGCAAATCATTCTTCCACAAAAAATTATCTAATGAACTGTGGTTCTCTTGTAGTTGTTGAATTATCTTGCATACCTGATCAGAATCTGGACCAAGGGTCAAATTTTAGCCCAAAAATCAAAGTGTTCGGAATCGCTTCAAAACGGACAAGTGCATAGGCCTCATCCTCACGAACCCAACACACTTCGAACGGGTTCAAATGGACATCGAATGAGTGAGATATCGCGTTCTGTTTGATTTGACAAACAAGCAAAAAAAATGTTGGTTGTACAGTCCGTACAACTGACGTGGCAGGGCCGTACAACTGATGTGGCATGATTGTATGATGAGATGGCATGTGACATGGCAAGTTTTGAGGTGTCAGTGCTGATTTGGCAGTTTGGGCAAATGCCTGGGGGAATGGAGGTGAGACACATGGCATTCTTCTTAGCCAATTGGGTGGTGCCATGTGGCACCTTGGTTTGGGTGTTTAAAAGTATAGTGGAGTCCGTGGGGATCAAATCCTGGACTTCCCGAAGGCAAGAAATGCTTTGGCAATGGGTGGGATACCACTAGCCCATGCAATGTTTCTTATTATATATCTGGTTGCATTTATATTTAAAAATCGTATATGTTAAAGGTTGGTGCGGGGATCCAAGCTAGGGCTTAGCCCCATACCCCATTTATATATACATCCCATACGACCTTGCCTCAAAGTATTGTGTGGGATTCCAAAACGAAGGTTTCAAACGGTTAGCCACGCGCCCGCCACATGTCACGACCATAGTCAACCTTGCAAACAGTGCCTATATTAGCGCTGGGACGTGGCCATATGGCCCCCATGCGCCCAACACCTCCGCCCTTTGAGGCCCTGATTCCGCTAACGATGCGACAATTTGGCACATTTTGTGGAAATGCACGCATGTTGGGTTTAGGCACGGGAAATACCCAGAAGTAGGTTACTCACACGGGAGGTGCGAATTGGTGAACCAGAGACAACGAGCTTGAAGGAGAAAAATGGCAGGAGGCCTATCTTCTTAATTTTTTGGCCAAATGAGTTGCCGAAAAAGCCCAGCTAGGGGTTTTTGGATGTTCTGAATCCATTGGCATAGTTTTCAAAGACATTTGGAGACATCTATTGTAGGTTTTTCTACATTGAAGTTTCAAAGAGCTCTAGGGAGCTTAGGGCCACCATTGAAGGAGGCCATGCTCAGATGAGCCAAAATCCATTTTCAGTGACTGAATAGTCATTCTTGACTAATTGAGATGCTCTGAACTCATTGGGATAGGTTTCAGAGGCATTTGAGGACTTTTACATGTGTTTTTTCCACAAGGAATCTTAGAGAAGCTCAAGGCCACCAATAGAAGAGGTCATGCCCAGATGAGCTATGGTCCGTTTACAAAGTTCTAATAGTCATTTTTGGGGTTTTTATGTATTTTGAACCCAATGATACAGTTAGTAAATCCATCGGAGTTGAGAAACAACTTGTAAAATAATTTTTGACAAACTAATCCCAGAGAGCCTAGTCCATTGATGGAGGTTCAAGGAGATGTAACCCAGTTGGGAGTGAACTCTATCATGTTGTGTTTGTTGTGAGTTTTGCTGGTTATTATTTGTTGCAAGTTAAATTTGTTGTTGTATTCTTTAAACAACATACTTAACCTTTCAAAAAAAACACACACATAAAAACCTAAAAGAAACATAAACTTGACACATAATTTCTATTGCACAACTATGACATTGAGCAAGGTCCTGAAGTTTATTTTAATGGAGTCAGATCAGGTGGTATCAGAGCATAGTTTTTACTCATGTGATTCCCATTGATAGCTAGAGATTTAGCTGTTGGTATTATTGTGCAAGTTTTGTGTTGAAGTTTGATATCTTGCAAGAATGGAGGAAGCTTCAAACAATAAGAGTTCTCATACATCTTCATTAGCCAAGCTCTTTGACAAAGAGATGTTGAAGGCGTTTGTAACCATGAGAGATATGGAGCAAGAGATGTTGGAAGATAGGAAGGAGAGAATTATCCTTCAAGAGCAATTGATGGCCATGAAGGAGGAGAAGCACCAGCTTCTTGAAAAGTTGCATGAGATGGAGATTCAACTCCATGAGGCAAAGGAAACCCTTACTAAGTACATGCATGAACATGAGGTATGTAATGTTGGTTTTTCTTTAAATTCATCTCAAGATGAATACTTTGGTGTTTTTGAAAATCACACTAGAGGAATAGGGTCCAAGTTATTGTTAAAAATGGGCTATGAAGGTAGAGGGTTAGGAAAACATGCACAAGGCATTGTTGAGCCTATTATTGTTGAGGAGAGGCCCAAGCATTGGGGTCTTGGATATGAACAGAAAGATGGAGCATATTCCAAAGTTGAGGAGACAAGGGAAACAATTCCAAGAACAACTTTTGTTGCAAGTTCAATCCCTCAAGCATGCAAAGTGTGTGTTCAAGATGAATGCAAATGTGTGAAACAAGAAAGTTGTGACAGCCATGAGGACAAGAACATTTTTGTTGGTCTTCAAAAGAGAGCTGGTAACTCTTCAAATTCACCTCCTCAAGCAGGCGATAAAGGTGAATGTTCAAGGACTTTTGTTGCAAGTTCAATCCCTCAAGTATGCAAAGTGTGTGTTCAAGATGAATGCAAATCTATGAAACAAGAGAATTGTGACAGCCATGAGGACAAGAACACTGTTGTTGGTCTTCAAAGGAGAGCTAGTAACTCTTCAAATTCACCTCCTCAAGAAGGCAATAAAGGTGAATGTTCAAGGTATATATCTGCCTATAAATCAGTTGCTTTTGATTATGTTGAGCATGGTAAATTTTCATGTAAAAATGGAAGAAAAATTCCATGTACATATTGTGGTTTAGATAACCATCATGTTTCAAGATGTTGGAAAAGATTGACCACATTCAAGAATCTTTCCAAGTAAAGGCAACTTGAAAAGAAGATGCAAAAGATTTTCACTCACTGCCATAAGAGGGTTCATCTTATTGACCAATGTTGGACATTTCATCCAACCGCTCATCCACAACACAAGAAGTAGATGGATAAAGAGACTAGCAAGAATGGAAAAGGAGATTCCATCATCGATGTGAGTTAAGATGATTCACAAGAAGACGAGGTTCAACAAAAAAAGTCACCATTGAATTGGCTTGGTAAGAAATGGTTAGATTTCTTGAACAAGTAAGGCTTGCATTTCTCTGTTTGTAGATGCATATTTCAGCCTTATGTATGCATTTCTGTTGAAAGTATGACAAGTTGCAACAGTTTATCACAACTTGTATGATGCAAGTTTGCATGTGAATGCAATTCATTTGAAGGCATTCTTGTTGTTGCACAACTTCGCCAGGAGAATGTAAAAGATGGTTATGATACTCACTTATTGCAGCCATTTATATTTTCATTTCAGCTCTTATGTACCCATATGTTTTTGGGTTTATGTACTTATGTTTGTACTCGAAGGAGAGTTGAAGAGTATGCACATGCATGTGATTTTGTATGTGTGTAAACAATGAACTTGGTGACAGTTCATTATGAGTGACTCGTGATTGTTACATGGTTGTGTATCATGAATGTCGACTTGTCATTTTGGAATGTCAATGGGTTTCAAATGAGTCTCGACTTGTGTCGATGTTGTCTTGACGACTATGTTGTGTGGATCATGGTTTTTGACTTATGTTTAGTCGATGGTGTTTGTTGGATTGTAATTCGATATTGAGTACACCAAGATGCAGGAAAACGCCATGTACTTTGATGAAGTACAATATGCAAATGTTATTTCTTGAAGAGCAAAAGAGTTGGTTGGCATCTTTTTCCTTCTTGTATAAAATTTGTTTTCAAGATTGATGGTTTTCTTGGTTTATGACAAGATATCGTAGTAAAGTTTTTCTTGAAGCCATTGTAGAGCGGATTTTGTTGACTCCAAAGAGTTCACAAGAGGGACTTGATTCTCAGTGGGAAGGCTGAAAATTTTCCAAGCACAAAGAAAACAGTGGGTCAACAACAACCAGAGAACAGTGGTTGAGGGACATAGCCAGTTGTAGTACAAGGAATGTCAAGGTACCCAGGTGATTGCCAAAAAGACTTTTCAAGTAGAATAAGTTGATATAACTGGGAAGTAGAAGAGTTTTGAAGCTCAGGAAGATAATCATCATCTTTTGTGGGTCCAAAGCCTTTCAGTGAGAAGGTGTGATCAAAATCTAGACCAGGGGTCAAATTTTAGCCCAAAAATCAAAGTGTTCAGAATCGCTTGAAAACAGACAGGTGCATAGACCTCATCCTCACGAACCCAACACACTTCGAACGGGTTCAAACAGACATTGGATGAGTGAGATATCGCGTTCTGTTCGATTTGCCAAAAGGCAAAAAAATTGTTGACTGTATAGTCCGTACAACTGACGTGGCATGACTATACGATGAGTTGGAAGGTGATGTGGCAAGTGATGATGTGTTAGTGCTAAGTTGGCAGTTTGGGCAGATGCCTGGGGGAATGGAGGTGAGACACGTGGCATTCTTCTTAGCCAATTGGGTGGTGCCACGTGGCCCAGGCATGGGCTGCCACGTGGCACCTTGGTTTGGGTGTTTAAAAGAATAGTGGAGTCCGTGGGGATCGAACCCCGGACCTCCCGGAGGCATGAAACTCTTTGGAAATGGGTTGGCTACCACTAGCCCACATGGTGTTTTTTATTATATATATGGCTACATTTATATTTAAAAATCGTATATGTTAAAGGTTGGCGCGGGGGTCTGGGTTGGGGCTTAGCCCCAGCACCCATTTATATATACACCCTATATGACCTTGCCTCAAAGTATTGCGTGGGAGTCCAAAATGAAGGGTTCAAACGGTTAGCCATGCACCTGCCACAGGTCACGACCAAACGATGCCTATATTAGCACTGGGACGTGGCCATATGGCCCCCATGCGCCCAATACCTCTGCCCTTTGAGGCCCTAATTCCGCTAACGATGCGACAATTTGGCGTGTTTTGTTGAGATGCGCACATGTTGGGTTTAGGCACGAGAAATGCCCAAAAGCAGGTTACTCACACAGGAGGTGCGAATTGGCGAACCAGAGACAACAAGCTTGAAGGAGAAAAATGGCAGGAGGCCTATCTTCTTCATTTTTTGGCCAAATGAGGTGTCGAAAAAGCCCAGCTAGGGGTTTTTGGATGTTCTAAATCTATTGGCACAGTTTTCAAAGACATTTGGAGACTTCTGTTGTAGGGTTTTCTACATTGAATTTTCAGAGAGCTCCACAGAGCTTAGGGCCACCATCGAAGGAGGCCATGCTCAGATGAGCCAAAGTCTATTTTCAGTGACTGAATAGTCATTCTTGACTAATTGAGATGCTATGAACTCATTGGGACAGGTTTCAAAGGCATTTGAGGACTTTTACATGTTTTTTTTCAACAAGGAATCTCAGGGAAGCTCAAGGCCCGGATGAGCCATGGCATGTTTACAGAGTTCTAATAGTCATTTTAGGGATTTTTATGTATTATGAACCCAATGGTACAGTCAGTAAATCCATTGGAGTTGAGAAACAACTTGTAAAATAATTTTTGACAAACTAATCCCAGAGAGCCTAGTTCATTGATGGAGGCTCAAGGAGATGTAGCCCAGTTGGGGGTGAACTCCTTTATCATGTTGTGTTTGTTGTGAGTTTTGTTGGTTATTATTTGCTGCAAGTTAAATTTGTTGTTGTATTCTTTAAACAACATACTTAACCTTTAAAAAAAAACTCACACATAAAAACCTAAAAGAAGCATAAACTTGACACATAATTTCTCTTGCACAACTATGACATTGAGCAAGGTCCTGAAGTTTATTTTAATGGAGTCAGATCAGGTGGTATCAGAGCATAGTTTTTGCTCATGTGATTGCCATTGATAGCTAGAGATTTAGCTATTGTTATTATTGTGCAAGTTTTGTGTTGAAGTTTGATATCTTGCAAGGATGGAGGGAGCTTCAAACAGTAAGAGTTCTCATACATCTTCATTAGCCAAGCTCTTTGACAGAGAGATGTCGAAGGCATTTGTAACCATGAGAGATATGGTGCAAGAGATGTTGGAATATAGGAAGGAGAGCATTATCCTTCAAGAGCAGTTGATGGACATGAAGGAGGAGAAGCACCAGCTTCTTGAAAAGTTGCATGAGATGGAGACTCAGCTCCATGAGGCAAAGGAAACCCTTACCAAGTACATGCATGAACATGAGGTATGTAATGTTGGTTTTTCTTCAAATTCCTCTCAAGATGAATGCTTTGGTGTTTATGAAAATCACACTAGAGGAATAGGGTCCAAGTTATTGTTAAAAATGGGCTATGAAGGTAGAGGGTTAGGAAAACATGCACAAGGCATTGTTGAGCCTATTGTTGTTGAGGAGAGGCCCAAGCATTGGGGTCTTGGATATGAATAGAAATATGGAGCATATTCCAAAGTTGAGGAGACAAGGGAAACAATTCCAAGAACAACTTTTGTTGCAAGTTCAATCCCTCAAGCATGCAAAGTGTGTGTTCAAGATGAATGCAAATGTGTGAAACAAGAAAGTTGTGACAACCATGAGGACAATAACATTTTTGTTGGTATTCAAACGAGAGCTGGTAACTTTTCAAATTCACCTCCTCAAGAAGGCAATAAAGGTGAATGTTCAAGGACTTTTGTTGCAAGTTCAATCCCTCAAGCATGCAAAGTGTGTGTTCAAGATGAATGCAAATGTGTGAAACAAGAGAATTGTGACAACCATGAGGACAAGAACACTATTGTTGGTCTTCAAAGGAGAGCTAGTAACTCTTCAAATTCACCTCCTCAAGAAGGCAATAAAGGTGAATGTTCAAGGTATATTTCTGCCTATAAATCAGTTGCTTTTGATTATGTTGAGCATGGTAATTTTTCATGTAAAAATGGAAGAAAAAGTCCATGTACATATTGTGGTTTAGATAACCATCATGTTTCAAGATGTTGGAAAAGATTGACCACATTCAGGAAACTTTCCAAGCAAAGACAACTTGAAAAGAAGATGCAAAAGATTTGCACTCATTGCCATAAGAGGGGTCATCTCATTGACCAATGTTGGACATTGCATGCAACCACTCATCCACGACACAAGAAGCAGATGGATAAAGAGACTGACAAGAATGGAAGAGGAGATTCCATCATTGATGTAAGTCAAGATGATTCACAAGAAGACGAGGTTCAACAGAAAAAGTCACCATTGAATTGGCTTGGTAGGAAATGGTTAGATTTCTTGAACAAGTAAGGCTTGCATTTCTCTGTTTGTAGATGCATATTTCAGCCTTATGTATGCATTTCTGTTGAAAGTATTTCAAGTTGCAACAGTTTATCACAACTTGTATGATGCAAGTTTGCATGTGAATGAAATTCTTTTGAAGGCATTCTTGTTGTTGCACAACTTTGCCAAGAGGATGTAAAAGATGGTTATGATACTTGCTTATTGCAGCCATTTATATTTTCATTTCAACTCTTATGTACCCATATGGTTTTGGGTTTATGTACTTATGTTTGTACTTGAAGGAGAGTTGAAGAGTATGCACATGCATGTGATTTTGTATGTGTGTAAATAATGAACTTGGTGATAGTTCATTATGAGTGACTCATGATCGTGACATGGTTGTGTATCATGAATGTCAACTTATCATTTTGGAATGTTGATGTGTTTCAAATGAGTCTCGACTTGTGTCGATGTTGTCTTGATGACTATGTTGTGTCAATCATGTTTTTCGACTTATGTTTAGTCGATGGTGTTTGTTGGTTTGTAAGTCGATATTGAGTACACCAAGATGCAGGAAAATGCCATGTACTTTGATGAAGTACAAGATGCGACCATTATTGCATGAAGAGCAAAAGAGTTGGTTGGCATCCTTTTCCTTCTTGTATAAAATTTGTTTTTAAGATTGATGGTTTTCTTGGTTTGTGACAAGATGTCGCAGGAAAGTTTTTTTTGCAGCCATTGTAGAGCGGATTGTGTTGACGCCAAAGAGTTCACAAGAGGGACTTGATTCTCAGTGGGAAGGCTGACAGTTTTTCAAGCACAAAGAGAACAGTGGGTCAGCAACAACCAGAGAACAGTGGTTGAGGGACATAGCCAGTTGCAGTGTAAGGCATGTCAAGGTACCCAGGTGATTGCCAAAAAGACTTTTCAAGTAGAATCAATTGATAGAACTGGAAAGTAGAAGAGTATTGAAGCTCAGGCAGTTAATCATCAACTTTTGTGGGTCCAAAAGCCTTTCAGTGGGAAGGTGTGATCAGAATCTTGACCAGGGGTCAAATTTTAGCCCAAACATAAAAGTGTTCAGAATTGCTTCAAAACGGATAGGTGCATAGGCCTCGTCCACACGAACCCAATGCACTTTGAACAGGTTCAAATGGACATCAGATGAGTGAGATATTGCATTCTGTTCGATTTTCCATACAAGCAAAAAAATTGTTGAATGTATAGTCCGTACAACTGACGTGGCAGGGTCGTATAGCTCACGTGGCATGACTGTATGATGATATGGCAGGTGACATGGAAAGTGCTGATGTGTCAGTGTTGAGTTGGTAGTTTGGACAGACGCCTGGGGGAATGGAGGTGAGACATGTGGCATTCTTCTTAGCCAATTGGGTGGTGCCACTTGGCCCAGGCATGGGCTGTCACATGGCACCTTGGTTTGGGTGTTTAAAAGTATAGTGGAGTCTGTAGGGATCGAACCTCGGACCTCCTGGAGGCATGAAACGCTTTGGCAATGGGTGGGCTACCACTAGCCTGTTGGACAACTGAGAGGGGGGGTGAATCAGTTGTTACCGTGCTTAAACAATTATGGTTCTTTTAAACTCTTTGTAGAGACACTGAATGATGATCACAATAATGCAAGGAAATAAACAATGACACTTTCAACATCATTCACATATATGAGAAACACAGAGACAAATATTTCCCGAGGAAACCCATGCAGGGTAAAAACCTCATTTTCTTTATATGTTAAGTAATAGTTACATTCTTTACAGTATCATACATATTAGCACCAACTCATAATGAGTCTACAACCTCAGTTTTGCAAGCTGCAACTTGCTGAGAGCACCAACTCTCTGTTTTCTCTAGCACCCACTAGAAGTAAGCACCAACTCCCTGGTTTCTCTAGCACCAACTAGAAGGGAGC
>SNQJ01S0017560.1:83112-95264 GCA_010110895.2 Picea sitchensis | reverse complement strand
CATCTTTGGATTGTCATGCATCATTGCTTGTCTCTTTATTTTCCTTTTCCTTCACCAATTGATAACATGCTTCATGCACATGGTACATGTGTAGTTATACTTTGTGTTGGTATGAGGGTGACATGGGTCATTATGTTGATTATAGACTTAGTTTTTTGCAAGATGATCCCCTTCTCGTGTCATGGCACTTATGTTATATTTTCCATTGATGGGTGCATCCCTACTTTATGTCACATCCTTGCATTGACCCATTGTCGTTGAATTGTTTTCTCCACCTTCTACTATTTGTGTGCCTTTCGATATCTTATTCATGGCTTCTCATTATTCTTCTAGTATGTCTGAATCGTAGCACTTGCCATAGGGGAAAAACACAATGTATGGATTTTTCACTTCATACTAGCAATACACACAGTATCCCTTTGGATATGGTTGTGTGGAGTTTTCATCATGTATTATCCATGCCAAACATCCCTAAGACAACATCATTAGGTCCTCTAACTCATCCTTGAGATGGCTCACATGCATTGAGGTTTTCCTTAGAGTTCCCCTTTTATGGCCAACATGTGTGATTTTGGCCTCCCTTCTAGGATTCTCTAGCCTAGTATTTCGTAATTTTTCCTCTTGGTCACATATTTGGTTCTAGTAGACTCTTTGGTCTCCTTGTTTGGGTCACTCCCTTGCTCACTAGAAGGATGTAGGGCCTCATGATCCGAACATAGTTCTAGTTAGTTAATCAACCTTATTTGAGTCCTAAAACATCTTTAATCTATTAAGCATGGTCATTGAGGAGTTTTATTTGTCAAGTTTCCCTTTTTCTTGTGTGGTTTGGGTGCATTATCTTAGCTACAATTTTTTTTGTCTTTATCACACCCATGGCTTGTGGTTTTCTCATACCTATAGAACAAATAACACTTTTTCCTATCATTATGTGTGGTTTGGGATGTACACTTGTGGTTCAGATGGTCAAAACCTATGGTTTGACCATTATGGAAAAAAATGTCAATGCCATGGTGAGTGCAACTACTAGATAGGCTACTCAAACATCCCAAAATATATTTATCACTGCATTGCTCATTGTTAAGGATTCATTTTTAGTCTTATAGCAATTTAGTGATGTCCTTCCACATTCCACGTTGTTGGGCTTGCCTGGATTTTTTGTATCTATCATCCATCTACTTGGAGGATTCTATAGTTTGTGTCTCCTCTTCAATAGCTTGGATCTCACATTGTTGGATTGATTGGTTGCATATTTTTGTGTTTTGGGATCCATTCTTGGTAGGCATACCTATAGATCAAATAACATGTTTTCCTATCATTATGTATGGTTTGGGATGTACACGTGTGGTTCATATCGTCAAAACATATGGTTTGACCATCATGGAAAAAATGCCACTTCCATTGTGAGTGCAACTACTAGCTAGGCCACCCAAACATCCCAAGATCTATTTATCTCTCCCTTGTTCATTATTTTTTTTAACAAAAACTATTATATTTGTATTAGAAAAATATTACAGCGACACTATACAACATATAAATACATCTAAAGGAAATATTCAATGAAACTATCTAAAGTATATATAGAGCTTGGATTTGACATTCTAATACTACATAGCATTCCTTCAAAAATATTTTTTGAAATCTACTGCATGTATACACTTGCACAATAAACCCTAGAAACAAACATTCTTTAAAATATATATTACAATACTAGATGAGGCCAAATTTTCTATAAGCTTCTTCCTATTGCATGTCAGTGGTTGCAAACTTTTGGTTCACACTCACCATCTCCACATCCCCTAGATGCTATTGGACGGTTTCATCCTCTTCATCCCCTGCAAACCCAAGGGATAGTAGACTAACTATAGAATGTGCTACAAAGTTAATCCTAACCAAGATAGCAAGAGTTTTCTTTAGGGTTGCACATTCAACCTATAAATATGCAATTTGATGATTCTTGTGGTGAAGGGTCTCCATCAACAAAGTAATTTAATTATCCCTATTAGCTTTGTGACAATGCATTATGTTTGAAAATGAGGCAATTGAGGATTTGTTACCAACAATATGGTTCTCATGTCTTCTTAACACATGCCAAATTTCCTAGGTCTCACACAAATACCACTGACTAGCATACCCATGATCCATTGGGTGCTCCCAACATAAACCTAAAGACAAGCCTGATTTACCCCAAGCCACATAGTCTAGAAAATTTGATTACATTGTTCAACAAACTAACATGACCAATAGTTGAGAGTTGACCACTTACCTTTGACAAAGACCATCAGTGTTGATATAAAGAGTGCATAGCCCCATGCACTTGAATTGCCTTAACTTATATCACAAATAAAGAACCACGACCATGATAGGCACAATAGCCACCAAGCTGAAGATGGCCACAATAACCACTGAAGCCACCCAAATTAAGAATATAATAATACCAACATTGAGACAAAGAAAAAGGAACCCCGTAGAGATGAGCATAACATACTAGGGGGATGCAAAGAGAATAAAGACTACAACCACATAGAGAGACACCAAAACCTCACTCACCACCACTACCAGAAGGGAAATCCCTGGTCAATTCACATGAAATTAACATATTGGGGGGCAATGCGGGAACAAAGGAAATAGCTATAGGGAGGGCCACAAAAACCACACCAACTATTGATGTCATAAGAGCCATAGAATCCACCAATGTCGCTTAATTCATAGAATCCACGCTCGAGTGGAGTGCTACTCAAATTCATGGCTAATTCGAGACCTTTGATTCCATTCAAACCAAAGGCAAATTATTTGAGATCCAACCATACCCATAACCATAATTCCACACGAGTGGTTCAAAGAGTGAATTAGAACCTCGATTTGAAACCAATTGCACTGGAATGATGAACCACATATCCACAATTAACATCAACTTCTCACATATCTTATCCATAATCCCACCTACATAAAAAAATCATGAGTCAAAGTGGTTGAATGGCTTGTGCTGGCATTGAAGGAAACATGTGTGAGAGGAACACATTGTATCTATGTCCCGACCATTAGCCTTGAAATACCTCCACCCCAAATGAAATTGGATGCCTAAGTGTCCATGATGCTAGTATAATCATAAGCCTTAGTGACATGAGATTAGGGGATAGGGTGATAAGCTTCTCCATCTTTTAACCAAAGGTTGCCCCTAGCTAGATTAGTTTCTTTATTGGCCATTGAGTTAGCTTGCCAGTTGTGATATCTGAGAACATGGTAGAATTCAACGCTCTTAAATTTGGGTATTTCTTGTTTGATTTGAGATATTGTTTTGACTAGGGATCTATTACTCGGGATAGATTCTTTAAGGATTAATTTAATGACTAATGTCGAATCCCTAATAACAATTAATTTATTGCATTGCCTTTCATCTATAATCCTCAAATATTGATACAAGTGTTCAGAAGTGTTCTCCACATTTCCTTCAAGATCAGGAATGACCCCCCTTGCACCTACCACCCCTCACTCCCTTGCTCATTGTTAAGGATACTTTTTTATCTTCTTTTTAGCACCAAAACTAGATCATATTGAACACTTTCTAGCAATTTAGTGATCTTCCACCTTCAACTCTATTGGGATTGCTTGGATTATTTGTCTTTATCAACCCTCTCCTTGTTGGAGGCTTATATAGTTTGTGTTTCCTCTTCAATAATTTGGATCTCCCTTTGTTGGACTGATTGGTTGCATATTTTGGTGTTTTTGGCTCCATTTTTGGTAGGGTTCAGTGAACTTTCATCTCCACCTCAAAATAAGCTTCGACACATGCTTGTGAGTGAGGAGGTGACCTTCTTCATTGAGGGAAATTGGGTCACTCATACTTGCACTTAATTGATTTATTTTAAGTTGTGTGTGGCTTACATGCTCTCATTTGATTGTTTTGGAGACAAATTATCCTTGCTTGTCTCTATAGGGGAAAATCAACACTTCAAGTACATATGTTAGGCTCTAACTCTTCTTTGTTGCATGTTGTTTGTTCTCTTCTCTAATCCCAAATACATATTGCAGTTCATATCAGGTTATCTAATGGTTTTCATTGGTTTATGAAAAAAATTAACCCTAGGATCCCTTCTTGTTTGCTTGCACATCAAAGTGAATTTGTAAAAAATATAATGCTTATTGTTTTCTATATGCATTGGGTTTGGAAGAGGGTTAGTTAGGATGCATTTGCTTATATTTTTAGATCTGAACTTTCCTTCCATATATTAATTCACTCATGTAAAGGGAAATAGATGAATTAACTAAGTTTATTTTTGCACTTCTTTTCTCCTCTTTGTAAATAGTTGACCTATCTTTCTTGTTCTTATTTAACCTAACTAAATAACATAATAGATTTAAATAATAAGTTGTATGTCACTAAAATACCATTAATATCTTAATTATCATAGTGGCCTACCCTTGTCTTCCTTCTTCTTCTTTGTAATGTCCCCCGCCTCTTGATGAAGAGGTTGTGAGAGACTCAGTAGTCTAGTTGTCCCCACTAGACTATAGTCTCATGCATTATGGGAACCAAGACACCCCAAAGAAATTACCTAAGCACAATGTTATAATTTTAAGTTGACTTTGGGAGAAAAGGTAAAATGAAGAAAATAAAAGAACATGTGTGGAAAATCTAGGAGTTAACCTCAGGGGTTAACTAACTCAATAGAGAAATAGATCAGGGGTATAAAACAAAGGAAGGGTGCACTTCTCACTCATTCTGGATTATTATCACTTTTGCATTTTGGGCTCTTGAGCACAAATCCATTTTGAGGGTTTGAGGTTACAAACCCTAGAGATCAAATCGGTGGTGAAAGATTCCACCCATCTTGATACAAGCTTGGTCGTGGTGGTGCAATATTCCTCCCACACCATTCTACAGCAGGTTTAGGTCACATCCATCATCATAGAAGAGTTCAATGTGCAACATTGAGGGGATTTCCAATAGGGGGCACACCTTCTGAAGGAGGTCATTTCAATCTAGGAGGAGGAGAAGGCTTTTGAGCCAAAGGACTTCTGGGTTTTCTTTGTAAGCCATAGGGCATCCTTTCTAGCCTATTCCAAAGGAGATTTATCTACAATATTATTTATTGGAGCTTGGAATGAGTTGAAGAGTAGGAGGGCGCACTGCAGAAGGAGAATCCATTCATTTGGGGAATCAGATATTTCCCTAACAACTTGATACTTGGCCAGGGGGTTTGTCTTGTCTCGATCTATAGTTCTGTAGATTTTGGGGGTTATTGGAGGCCTTGAAGAGGGAGGGCCGAAATATTGAGCTTCAGGGAGAAGGAGGGCACACTGCATAAAGTAGATCTACTCATCTGAAGGGTCGGGTCTTCTCCATTCAGCTTGAAACTCCATCTAGGGGTTTATCTTGCCCCAATCTACTATTCAATAGGTTTTGATATTGCTTGGATGCCTTGAGGAGGAAGGATGAATTATTGGGGTTCTACAACCATCCATGAGGGTGCATATCAACCAACAAACAAGGATTCTAGGCATCTTCAAGATATTCATTGGTCTTCTATCTTCATCATCCTGTTGTGGAGCCTTTGGAGGCTATTATCTTCAATTTTTGGAGTCTTGGAGAAACTATTCTTCCAGCTTCATTATTCTTATTGTATTTTCTCAAATCTACATATCCATTGTATCTGGATCATTCTACTATCTAAATAAAGGTCATATATGAAGTTGTTGATTCTATATTGGTGTTAAATGCTTGCATCTTGTTATTTTTTATGATATATGTTCAGATCTACGTCACCATCTTATAATATCCCATGAATGAACCCTTAATGCGCAACTCTATGAAGTACACCTGCAAACACAGTAATACAAACCGTAAATAGTTGATCAATTAGTGCTCCAAGCAAAAAAATTGTCTTGGGAACTTTACATTCTCTTCTCCCTTTCCTAGTTTTCCCATTTACCCCAAAAACTAGGTGGTAATGTGATAATCACTTCACGTTACAAAATCACATATGGTGGCTAGTAGTTCATTAACCAGTTGGAATAAATATGGTTTCAATGAGATTAATTTGTTTAAATATAAACCAAGCATTAAGTTTTTTATAATTTAACGAGAAATCCCAAACAAGTGATACAATTTGTAGCCAAATATTAGATAATAATTCACAATTCTTTTGTTTGTAGCCAAATATTAACTATCTCATTCAATGAAATGTAGAAGGAAATTTAATAATTTCACAGTGATTGATTAATACCATTAACACAAATGTATTGCAAACATTTCCATTGAATCAAATTTTGCATGAATGAGAACATCATGTTTAGAAGCACAAGGAATGCCTATAGAGGTCAAAATGGATCAACACAAAAGATTTAAAAATAGAGATTGTTTACATTGATAGGTTAAGTACTTGAATCAAATCTATATTTTTCTCAAGAAGCTAAATGTAATCATCTAGGAGTATTTTTTCCCTGTTCAATTTATTACTTAGTTGGATGAATTTTTTTATTGGATTAAAATTACTCATTGGAAACTATTTTTGGATTAAGCTTGCTTGTTGGTCCCATTTTTCTTTGCAATATCAATGTCATAAGCTAATTCTATCTAAGACAAATTTAATCACCATAAATTTTAAAAAAGAGAATCTTAAATTAATTCCATGTAATACCAAACCTGCACTCCACAAAGAAGTCTTTGATATGAACCCATGTCATATTTCTCTGTGTTTTGCTAAATTTGGAGTCAAATTTCAATGGTTTCTATGCTCTTTGTCAAATTTGGGTTCAAATTTCAGTTCGTTAATGTGTAGTGTGTTGGAGTGAGTGCTTACAAGATGTTTAGAACCTTCTACAAAGCTTGGTTACCTTCATAATCTAGTGAGGTGAGTGAGGTGAGAAAGGGAAAATGTAGGCTTAATATTTGAAAAACACATGAATTATAATAGGATAATGATTTAAACCATACTCCAAACTCTCAATTAAACATTATGGGTCACTGTGAATTAAAAAAATGTTACAACACATGCATTCAAAAAGTGACCATCCATCTGACAACATTTTCTTCACAAACACAATATTTACAAATGGGTGTAAAACACAAATCTACTTTAAAATATCTAATCTCAATATCATGATATGCTATATGAATATCATTTTATAAACAAGGCATGCTCATGGTTTCTAGGGATATAATGAGCATATAATAAAGGTTGGAGTTATTGTAGTTTTGGGGCATTTGCTTCTTATAGGGTAACATAGGTCTTTTCATGACTCCCACAACCATGTGTTGTATGTCTTGTTCTATTTTTGTATTTTGATTTGGAGGAGTTGTTGATATCTTCCTCATGTGCATGTTTCATTTCCATTAGTCAATATTTCTTGTATATTTTTGTTACACTCATTAGAAGTAAAAGATAATTCTAACTCAAATGCAACTCCAAGAGGCTCATCTACTTCATTATGAATCTTGGTAAAAATTGGTAGTGTTGATGGAACATTCTCTAGGTTAATTTATTATAATGGCCCATAATCAAATGGAAACATGTCTTCCAACACTTCCTTCAAGGGAATTTTCCATATAAGGTGTTATCATATAACAAATTAGACCTACATTTAGAAGAAAAACAAGACATGCCATCCATTGGAAAGTCAACATACATTTCCATAGTATTTGTGGGATCAAACATGTGAATTATTCCTCGCCCCTCTTCAGCATGTTGTTTAATGCCCAACTCAATATATTTGCTAGCTTTAGTTGAAAATGTATCTTGATGTCCAACCTTTTTGGTCATCTTGTTCTAATAAGAAGTTAAAGTCATATAATTCTATATATTTTTTTCACAGTAATTGATAGAGTTCATATTAGAAATTGTTGCGGTCAAACTGGATAGCCGTGTAGTAACAAAAGATTATAGTTTAGACTTGGTTAAGGCTAGATGTCCAAGAAATAGGGTTGTCTATCCATGTTCCTATAGGTTTTAATAGTCCTATTTCATCCTCTAAAAACTCAACATGTATAATGTTGCACAATTTACTGATTAAGAAAAAATATCACTCTATGAAACATAAAAAAACTAAATAGAAAATACTAATCCTCTTGCCCAAAGTGGGTGTCTACTTTATTGTATTTTGATCACAATGTTCCAAGTCCAATATCACACTAATATTTTCCAGAAATGGCATCGAGGAATACCTCACCTATCCCCTTATTATGTCTATACCTCGAACATGCATATATTCCCCAACTTATTTTGAGGCCACAATTTCGTTGTGGGGGGATGGGTCCTCATTTGAATTAGAGTCCTCTAGAGGAAGAGGTGGTGCAATGACTTTAGGGGTAATCCAATATGAGCCATTATTCTCTCAAGAAGTTATTCAAGAGAGCTTACCTTCGCATTAAGTTCCAAGTGTTGTTTTCGTAGATAGCCCATAAACACGTCAACCTTCTTATCCCCTACACAAAGCTCTAGAATGTGTTTCTAAGAGTCAACCACACGAAAATATCTAGCCTTGTTCTCCAACTTGAGTTGGTTGGAAAACTCATCCTTCCAATGGTTTTGTTGTACTATCTAATTTAGGATACTACATTGAGCTTCGACAATGCCCTTCTTGTTATAGCAAGATTTGCCTCACCCTATGCAATCTTTCACAGAGGGACTTTTTCCATTTCCCTATGCAGACTTGAAGTCCCTTTCTGTAAATCCCAGTGCTAAAAACATGATTTTTCCACATATACACACCCTGCCTATATTACAACATGCGTATATGCAAGTTGCACCACTACAGCCCGCGTACATCAGAAAATGTGCCGAAAATTAAAAAATGGTGTTGGGTTTCCATGTCATGTCACGAGATCAATGATCCTTGGTCTTTCATATACTGGAAACGTTCCGACTCGATCCTTCAGTTCCACTTGAAGGCTATAAATGGGCCAAATCCGAGCTATGGAAAAGAGGAGAAATAATTCAACTTTGAGAGCAAAGTTACTCTAGAGAAATTATTCACTTCACATTGAGTCTGCATCCCTTTGTCCTTTAAGTCTGAACACATTGTTCAACCCCCAAGATCTTCCCTTATTAATTGAGAAATTCATTGTCTCTCTTATATGAGCTTTCCTTTGGTGGAGGATTGAAGTGGTGGAGGCCCAGCTGGAAGGAACTTAGTTTCTCGTTTTCGAACTGTGCCGACACAAAAGTTTGTAACTCATTCACTTCTGTTGATTATATCTTAATAGGAATACTCTTTTCTCGTCCAATTAATATCTCACAAATATTTGAATTAGTATTCCATGGACGTATTTGTTATGAATGTTGATGGATTATGCTATTGAATGTGCTAACATTATACATTGTCACCCTATGCTTGTGTTGCTTTGTTGTTGAGGACTAGTTGCAGGTATATTTCTTTGGGTCAAGTGCTCAACGGTGGACTTCAACGAATGTCTGGACGAGGTAGGCATTTTATCTTTTCTTGCTAGCATATTTGTTTATATATCATACTTGAGATTAGAGTTTATTTCTGCAGTCATTTTCGTCTGTTGTGGTTTACCTCTACCCATAGAGAGATTTTCCTCATAACATACTGTGGTTTACCCCTAGCCATAGAGATATTTTCCTGTTGTGAGTAAACTTCTCCAAGGCTATTAAATCAACATATATGTCTGACTAAGGGAGTGGAGAAATCCATTGTATAATTGGTAATATCAGGAGGCTCTACTTACACCGGAGTTAAGCATGAGGTCGCGTGAGGTCGGTTGAAAGGATATCCCTCTGATACCTTCTTAGCGTCAAATATATTTCTGGGGATCTATTCATATATGGGGATATTTCTAGTGCCCTTACCTCTATGAGAGGCGGTGCTTTCAAAGTTTCGAGCTTTGCTACCCTGCCCATACGGTGGACTTGAATTACGACTATTCTCTTGTGCATCGGTTATACCATGGTTGATTAGTTTCTTGACTAAGGTATCACATGGGTTACTTGCAGGGGTTATTCTGCAGGTACCTGGGTCAGATAAGGGTCATACAACACACGACCTTTATGGAGGATTACCTCTCCAGGGGGATTTGACTGACTGGTTGTTAAGCCCGCGAGGGCCCTTATAACTGATTTTGTTTCCTCCAATATTTAGCAGCAGAGATTCAAGCCCCTCTTGGGTGAGGCATACCTAATTTAGAGAGGGAGGTCCCTTTCAACCACTTTATCCTGTTTGTGTGCATATTGGTTGTTTGATTATTTTTGGTGTGCTCTTTGATTACTAGTTGGCCTTATGATTTGTTTTGTATATCTTGAATCTTGAGTCATTGTGGAGCCAGACCAACTTCCCCGTAGGTCTCACTGCTTGTTCCAGTTACCACCACATTTTGAGTCTTTTCCTTCTAAAAGGCGTAGATTTATTAAATGTGGTACACACACCTCCACTTATTAGACTTGTGATTCTACAAGGATGAGTATTGAACCAAGTCATCAAGATACTGGGAGCCCTTCGACTCCACACCTACTATAGTTAATGGTACCCCTTCGACTCCTTCAACCACAATGGTTGTATTACCGAAGGCGCCTATCATCATTGTTGCCCGTCCTATAGTGAATAATCAACCTATTTCCATGACCCCGTTTGGGTCTCTTGGTCACTCACCGGGATATAATGTTCAGTCCATCCCTATGGCATCTAGTCCCTTTTCCTATAGTATGTCAAATTTTACATCACATTTTTCAAACTCCATCCCAACCACTGGCCCTAATGCTAGCATTGGACTTGGGGGCACAAATCCTCCTTATACTCCATTCTCGTTTGGTGGCACTCATGTCCCTCAAACAAATCCTACCGTGGGAGGCTTTCCTCCTTTTAATCCCGAGTCTAATCTTGTTGCTTCTGATGGAGTAACCAACCTGGCAGACAATATTCTGCTCAAGTTTTGTCCTTTACACTCACATCCTTAGTGTCGATTCTGACCAACACGTTTGGCATGATGAATCCACCTTTATCCTCTGGATTCACACCCGGAGGAGGTCAATTTCACACTTTGGGCAACACCCAACCCGGGTCCACTCTGACCAGGGGAAATTTTTATATCCCTCGTCAGAACATTCCTACTAGAATGATGCCCAACCAACCCCTTATGAATCATCATGGAGGAGGGTATTACAATCCTGGACAGGGCCATGGTGCTTACCAGAACCCTGGATAGGCTGCAATTCCTCAACCACAATCTTTCCAGGGAGATTGGGGCCATATGGTGCAACCTCGTCTCCCTTTTTTGGCCATGCTCAATCTGCCAAACTTGTCTAAGTTGATGAACGACCATGTTTTTCATTATCCTA
Organism: Picea sitchensis; assembly: GCA_010110895.2. Taxonomy (NCBI): domain Eukaryota; kingdom Viridiplantae; phylum Streptophyta; class Pinopsida; order Pinales; family Pinaceae; genus Picea; species Picea sitchensis. Next base: position 83,973 of record SNQJ01S0017560.1, on the reverse strand, counting down.
CATGGCCTCCCGTTCCCACCAAGCTTCCTTCGGATATTCCAAAATTCGAAGGCAAGAATGGCGAGGATCCTGGTGATCACGTTACCACCTTTCATCTATGGTGTTCTTCGAATTACCATAATGATGATTCCATTCAATTAAGATTGTTTCAACGCAACCTTATGGGGGTTGCTGTGAAATGGTATATCGAGCTACCTAGGGGGGCATACAGGACCTTTAGTCAGATGGTTTTAGTCTTCCTTAACCACTTCCAATTGTCGGTTTGTTACGATGTTGACCTAAAACTTTTGTCGACCTTACGCCAGGACAAAGCCACTCATATCTTGGATCACATCCAAGAGTGGCGTAGATGAAATAGGTACCCCAGAATTCCCGCTAGAGTGGTTCCTTAAATCTCTACAACCTCCTATTTCGAAGGATGTTGCTACTTCCAAGGTTACATCTGAGGAAGAAACGATTTTCAAATCCCAACAGTTAGATCTCATGTATGTTGAGTGTGGGATGTTATATGAGATTCTTCCTGACGCACCGAGGTCAAACTACGACCCTAGACAAAATCCCGGGCCTCATGCTGATGGCATTGTAGGATCCGCCAATGTGAAATCCACAGACTTGGTGACCATCCATTTGAAAGAGTTGTCTCTAAACAAGTCTGCAGGAGGGTCATCTTCATCTGTGTATTCCAATCCCAGTCAGTCAGCGGATGTACATTCCATGCAATCGTCGACCGACCCAAATGGTAACCATCAACCAGGCGAGAATAAGAAGAAAGGACGTAATAATAATCGTAAAGGGTGGGAAGAATAATAATAAACCCAAGGACAATGGTAATAATGAGAGGATGAATAATAATACTAGTGA
>SNQJ01S0017560.1:0-73445 GCA_010110895.2 Picea sitchensis | reverse complement strand
AACAACATATAGCAAAGGATCTGATACACCCACTAGTTCTCATCCACTAGGGGCACATCCATAGGGATGTCATAGCTCTGGCTCACTACATTACATAGAAGAGCCAGATCTACACGAGTTCACATGTGCTCATCCACATGTACGTCCACTCTACAAATATTCTTTCCCACTGCCTCACATAGGAGAATCATCTGGATTTTTCTCATCAACTCTGCTCCTCAGAGGAGGCTAACACATCATCTTCATTTCTGTTCACATGATGATGCACCCAACACTTTGGGATTTCACACATTCACCTTGTGCTTAGCCACATGCACATCCAACTCATCAGATTGCCTTTCCCACTGGATAATCATCTGGAGTTCTTCTCACTCTCTGAATGGAGGAGGTCATCTCTATGTTCCTAGCTCTGTCTCAGGCAGGAACCACCTACCCTTCTTAGGGGATTTCTCTCAGGTTTGTAAGATGAGAGAAAGACTTCGCATAGCTGCAATGATCCACACCTCATAGGTTTGTAAGCTGGAGAATGTCTCACATAGTTGCATTCATCAACACCTATATTATAACATGTGTATACGCAGGTTGCACCACTACAGCCCGCGAACATCAGGAAATGTGCCCAAAATTAAAAAATGGTGTCGGGCTTCCATGTCACGTCACGAGATCAATGATCCTTAGCCTTCCATATACTATAAATGTTTTGAATTGGCCCTTCAGTTCCACTTGAAGGCTATAAATGGGCCAAATCCGAGCTATGGAAAAGAGGAGAAATAATTCAACTTTGAGAGCAAAGTTTCTCTAGAGAAATTATTCACTTCACATTGAGTCTGCATCCCTTTGTCCTTTAAGTCTGAACACATTGTTCATCCCCCAAACTCTTCCCTTATTGATTGAGAACTTCATTGTCTCTCTTATATGAGCTTGCCTTTGGTGAAGGATTAAAGTGGCGGAGGCCCAACTGGAAGGAACTTAGTTTCTCGATTCCGAACTGTGCTGACATGGAAGTTTGTAACTCATCCACTTATGTTGATTATATATTAATAGGAATACTCTTTTCTCGTCCAATTAATATCTCAGAAAATGCTATTGAATGCGCTAACATTATATATTATCACCATATGCTTGTATTGCTTAGTTGTTGAGGACTAGTTGCAGGTATATTGCTTTGGGTCAAGTGCTCAATGGTGGACTTCATCGAATGTCTGGACGAGGTAGGCCTTTTATCTTGTCTTGCTAGCATATTTGTTTATATAGCATACTTGAGATTAGAGTTGATTTCTGTAGTCATTTCCATCTGTTGTGGTTTACCCCTAGCCATAGAGATATTTTCCTCGTAACACTTCTCTTGGTTCCATAAGCCACATTGGACCTCATTCAATTCATAGAGAATATGGTAACCCTTCTTATAGTGATAGTGGGCCATCACGTTCAAACCACAAACCGATGCACCAATGTCTTTCCCAAACTCTACCTACCACATTAAGCCCAAAAACGATGCACCAACAATTGGTGGAGTGGGAATGTTAGCCATGCTTCTAGCTCCACATGCCCACCCTACATATGGATGCTTGCATATGAAGGTGTATGCAAGGATTTCAATACCAAAAATGAAAACACCAAGTTGAGGGCCAAAATCCAAGGTAACACTTGTACGCCAACCTCGAGTTCCATTGGAGGGGATGGATAGTGACTTTCTCCCATTCTAAAACATAGATAATAAAATTCCACATTCCTCCTAGCCCACCATCATCATATAAAGCATTATCTCCCTTAGTGGAGCTACGTGCATGGATGAATGGTAGAGAAGTTGTTGCATTAATTCATGCTCTCGTTTGATTTGCATGGATTGTCATGTGTTGTATTGAAGAGCACACTCCATTAATAAAAATCAAGCTATGGGGGTGTCCAAGTGATAAGCCCCCCATTTATATCACACACACCTTGTGCTAACCAAGCTCCCTTTTTTGCTTGAGCATCAATTAGCTTGTTTTGATTGTGGAGGATATGAAAAAACTCAATACACTCTATGTCTTGAATTCTTCATAGAATTTGTTGGGAAATCCTATTTAAATGAAGGGCCCTAGGGTGGCATTTAGTGAAGGAGTGCTTGGAACAAGGATAGAGTTTCCACCTCAGTGTTGGTTGAAGTCCATGTTCCCCACACAAATGCAAATTTTATATTTCTTTTGGAATCATAAATTANTATGAGGATGATACTTTTAATAAATTTTCCCTCCCTATGTTGTGTAGGCTTGATTTGATCTTTCTATTGTAATGAAATAATTTAAGAGAACGTTAGCTAATTGAACATTTCATAGTCTCTATTACTAAACAAAATTATAAAACAAAAATGAGAAAAATCGACCAAGGAGACTCATTAAATATTTCATAGAGATTGCTCCAATTCTTGTTCTTAGTGTTTTTCTCACATTTGTTTTCTCTTTNTATGAGGATGATACTTTTAATAAATTTTCCCTCCCTATGTTGTGTAGGCTTGATTTGATCTTTCTATTGTAATGAAATAATTTAAGAGAACGTTAGCTAATTGAACATTTCATAGTCTCTATTACTAAACAAAATTATAAAACAAAAATGAGAAAAATCGACCAAGGAGACTCATTAAATATTTCATAGAGATTGCTCCAATTCTTGTTCTTAGTGTTTTTCTCACATTTGTTTTCTCTTTTTTTGCGTGAGTAAGCAGTGTACTCGAAATTGTGCTTCATCATACTCGCCAAGACATTTTTCTCTTATCTGCATTTAAAATCCTTATAAATGCATAAAGAAATGGAATCGATACTATCATTTAATAAATATTCAAATGAAAAGATACAGAGGAGGGCACTATGCCCATTTAATGATTTTTAGTATTTTTTGGATATTTCCCCAAATCACAACAATCTCAAGTTTTTTCTATTCTTTTTTAAACGATATTCACTATTGTAGTTATGGTGGTCATGGTTCCTTTTCATAAATGATCCATATATGACCCTATGATTTGGGCCTCGTGGTGCACCAACATGCAATGTTGTTGGGTCCCAATAATGGACCTCTTCTTTATGTTTATGGAATCCATGACTTACTATGTCATAGACTAGTATAGTCACTAGATAATTAATATCAACAATTTTGTTTGTCTACCTTAACAAGTTTAAAGTGTCAAATCCTCTTGTCGTAATTGTCTAGATAAAAAATTACATCGTTAAGAAATATCAAATCCTCATTTGATAACTAAAATAATACTTCAATTTTTGAAACAAACTAAATCTTGTCTTGTGTCCATCTTATTCTCCAGTAAGTTGTGTAGGTGTTATGGTGGTAATCGAAAACATAAATATCGAACTAACTCTATCACTTGGGTGTAACTTGAGTGGTTGTGAGGGAAATCTATTACCCTCTCCACTTGGGTTCAATTGAATTCTATCGTTGAAAACAAAGTGGAATGATTGTTTAATGTTTTTCTTGATCACGAACGACAAAATCTTCAAATTCTATTTATAATACATTTTACATCATTAAGCTATAAAAACTAGATGGTAAGGACAAAAACATAAATCAATGCACAAAAACATAAATTAATTCATTGTTGGAATAAAGAGAACCCAATAAATCACTTTGCAAGACACAGATTTATAGCAGATAGACTCTAATGTTTTGATTCTTAAAAACAGATTTGACTAAACCTTGGTTTTCACTAAACCTTGAGTAACAAAAAATTGTAGTGTTCAATAAAAAAATATAGTTTTTTTTTTATCAACAAATTAGCAAAGCATAGTTGTGAATACTTAAAATATGGAATGGGACGACCAAACTAAATTGGTACTTCTTAAATAAAAAATAAATAAAAGCATAGTTGTGAATACTTAAAATATGGAATGGGACGACCAAACTAAATTGATACTTCTTAAATAAAAAATAATTAAAGTACGGAATGGGACGACCAAACTAAATTGATACTTCTTAAATAAAAAATAAATAAAAGTCATGTCTTCAACAAAATAATAAAAATAAATAAAAATACACATTTTCATAGTATTTTTGAATTATATTGTAAAACCAACTATTCATTTCATGATATAGTTCTTCATTGATTTACTCTTCATATATCTCCATTACAAATTTTATATACATTATTAATCACAATATTTATTATAATCGGATTAACACATCGATAGTTATTGAGTGAAAGATGAATTCGCTTAAAATGGATGAGTTTCATCGTCTATAAACAATGAGATTTTGAAGATACTATACCAACTACATTATAAATATATGTAGAAACTTCAATTCATGGAACAATTTTAATCCATGAACTACACGAACTTCAAATTATTCACCAACAACTATCTTTACATCATTTGAACTGATGAAAAACACATATTGTAGGTAGTCATTATAATATTTTCTATACATATTTTACGTCCATGAACTTATATTCAGTTCCTTCAATTATTGGTCATCTTTGTGAAGTCATAAGATCAATTCTAAATTTGACCTGGTCATAGAAATCAAGTTAAAACTCTACCTTTTTAGTGGTTGTGAGGTATAATGAATCTTTTTCATGAAAAACCCACATATGTTTAGATTCTAATGCCACTTTTCTTACTATTATTTTCAAATTGTGATTCCTAAAAAAATATCTAAACAGATTTTTCTATTAAACACATCCTTAGGGCTTCTAATCCCCTAAGTAAATTGTTTTTATCTCCCATTCAATTGTTTATTTGTTTATTTGGAAATCATTCTTTTACTATATATTTATTATTATTATTATTTTGTTTTTTATATCTCAAATATTTTTAAGAGTGTCTATTGCATCTTGCTTTATTGATTGTTCTTATTTATTTATTTGTTTGTCTGTCTTTTTTTTTTGTTATAAATAGTTGAGTATTGATGATCTAAAACAAGCCTAGACATTGTTTCACAAAATAATAATCATCTTGTTTTATATTGGATTAGTAGAAGTATGAGATGACCCAAGGGAAGACAACCCTTATAAGTTACATATTTGTTCTACTAAGGATCAATTATTAGGTGGTAGTTGTCATGGTCATTAAGTTAGGATGGATAGTCACACACCATAAGTATGACATACCATGCCACCTTTTGATAAGTGATGAATAATTGACAACTAAAATATTAAAAAAGCATCAAAAAATTTCTTTGTGATATTTAAATGAAGTGATAACAATGATTTCAAACTAGAAATTCCGCATTATCTTCATTCCAATTTCAATATACTTTTATAGCCTTAAAATTGATATTTACTTCAGAAATTGTTAACTAAACCTAAACTAATAATTTACTTACTCATTAAATATTATTCATTAAATACACCAAGAAAAAAATATCACATTATTACATTTTCAAATTTTAATTACAATCAATAAATACCATCATATTTTCTTTTACAATGGACAAAGACAAACCCCTATACAAAATTGTAAAATATATGTGTCACTTAGAAATTTTGAATTGGTCGCAACAATTTCAATGTGGCAACAAGTACATGAATCTGGCAGGCTATGAGGATCCTTGCTATGATGTCTACATTCAAGTCAAAAGTGAGATTGCTTACCTTTCAATTCTCATTATACAATTGTGGGGCATGATTAAGAAAATCCATATGCCATGCTTCATACTAAAGCATTGGCCAAGTGGCCTTATCTAATCATATTGATTTCAGTTGAATTGGCCAAGTGGCCTTATCTAATCATATTGATTTCAGTTGAATCTCACTCCGAGTACTCTTCAAAGAAATAATTTTTTCAGAATTGCTTATTAAATTGTTTCCATAATACAAAATTCATGGAGGAACCCAATTGGGACTAGAGGTTTCTCCACCAAAGAAGGGCACTACCCTTGAGCTAATAAATGGCCAATAGTTAAAAGAGTAGTCCCTCAAAGCAAAACATAAGATCATGTTTTCCAACCATGCCTTAGCTACTCACACACTCTAGTAGCTTCACCTATTAAAACTCACGATTAATATAATCAATTGAGGAATTAATAGGTTCTCTACCCTATGCAGAGGTGTCAAGTCTAAAGTGATTTCCACTCTCAAAAACACCTCTAGCATTTAATGCGTTTGTCAATTCATTAGTCATCATCTTAAAGGATTGCATCATATCCTACACTTTCCTAAAACTAACATGGCCTCGGTCTTGACCTTGAGATGGAGGCAATAGCAGGCGAAGAAATTTAAATAGGTGGTAGTGGCACACCCTTGTTCCTTCTTCGAACCATGGTATCACTAACAAATCAAATACACCATTAGATCATGCATCCACAAAATCATCTGAATTATCATAATTATATCAATTATGAATTAACCATGGCCCATAAGCCCAAGTTTATAAACTATACTCCAATAGCACCATATAGCACCCTTGCTACAACAATTCCCAATCTTCAAAAACATACTTTCTTTACCTTTTAAACGATCATTCACAAAGATAATCATGTTCATAATAATTTGTATTTATAAGCTCTCCAATAAGAGCGCTATCGTTTTTACTACAATGTCAAATCTTCATTTTATTTTCAATAAAAATGAAACTCTCCATCACAAAGCCATAAGCACCATTCCATTTCCAACAATAAGCAGTGTAATAGAAATCAAATTCAAGGGTCGAGTCACTCATGATAGCGTTCATACTCGGCATTTCGTTCTACCAAGCAATATAGCATTTCAATTCAGCATTTCGAGCTGGCAACGTAATATTTAAACTCAAGATTTCAAGCTACCAAACATTGCATTTAAACTCAAAGTTTGAAGCCAACAACATAGCAATTGAGCTCCACATTTCAAGCGACCAATCATAGCAGTTAAACTGAGTGTTTCAAGCTGCCTACTTAGCTTTTAAACTCAGCATTTCAAACTACAAATCATAGCATTAATCAGACAAATCATAGCATTTTCTCATTTGTCTCATCTGATTCAATTTATTAATAAAACTAATATGAATAAATTCCATATTGTTGTTATACTTGTTTTGTTGATTATGGGGACTCCCCTCCTCCTAGAGACACCGGTTCTCCTAGTTGTTTCGCTGGGTAGGTTGTTAGCTCAGCTAACCCCTTATGAACTAAATATCTAAGATGGAGTTATATGCAGGTCATAGTTAAACTATGATTCATATAGATTCAGATACTAGTAGGAACTAATCCATAGAAACAAAAATACCATTATTATATTATATATGATGCATGTATATCTAAGTTGAACAATTCCATTTAAACTCAGCCTTTCAAGCTAACATTTAAACTGAGCATTTCAAGCTACCAACATAGCTTTAAACTCAACACTTCAAGCTACCAATCATAGAATTTAAACTCTTTCAAGCTGCCCACATAGCATTTAAACATGGCATTTCACGCTATCAACATAACATATAAGAAGCTTAGCATTTCTTGGCTCATAAAGCAAGTTCTTTTTAAGTGAAAAAAATGAATGGAAATAGTTGAAGATAGAATGGGTCTTGCTTCCATATGCAATGATCACACTTGATGCAGCCATCAAACTACCATGGTCTTTGGACATTGCTGCCCAAGGCGCGCCAACATGGTTACATGGTTGGCAGCTTTGGATGTGCACCATGGAAGCCACTATGGCTCAACATGGGAGTACTTCCATGGAGCTACAACTATTATAACTATGGTAGGCTACCATGGATTTTCACATGGCTCAGCCATGTCAAATTTTCCTTGAAATTCAAAAATGTTTAAACAACTACACTCAAAAATCTGATTGGATTAATTATGAGGACAATTATTTTGGGGGATGTGAGATTGTTGAGCAGAGGAGTATATAGAAGAGTTTCTCTTCCATGGAATTGACCTATTCCAAAGATGAAGAATACATGTAGTGTGAACAGGGTTGATTGTTATCAGCAAGCCAACAAAAGAGGGTTTTTTCCCATCACAACCCTGCATCAATATCATCTCTATAATCTTACATGCAAAATCAGAGAGCTAAACTTGTGCAGTTACAAATAAATTCAATCTTAAATCATAAGTAAATGAAAAAACAACAATGTTGTGGACTCTTCCATCGATATCCCAGCCAATTTCTTAGTGGGAGGGATGGGGATGGATCTCAGCCTCCTTGGTTACTTTCTCACTCTCATTGGTAAATTATATATATATATATATATATAATAGGATGAGGATCTGGTTAAACCCTCAACAGTGACTCTCACTCTCACTAAATGATATATATATATATATCTCAGATGAGGACGGACTGCTTGTTTAATAAAACATATTAAGCCAAAATATATATATATAACCAACCATATATATATATATAACTTCATGAAATATGTAGCTTGATGAAATTGGATCTAATCATAGACAAATTATATATATATATATATGTATATATATATCTCTCCTCTTTCTCTCTCTCTCTCTCTCTCTAAAATGTAGTTATTTCATATTAAAATAATTTCATATTCCATAATCAGCTAAAGCCAACTTACTTACAGCTCACTTAGTGGAAAAGAAAATTCATATTCCATAATCACATTAAGCCCAACTTCGCACAGCTCACACACTTGGTCGACATATCACTTCAAGCCCAAATTTGCACAACTCACACACTCGGTCGACATATCACTTCAACTAGGACATCAATTTCACCAACACTATGGTTACATTTACATTAATTGATTTTGGAATTTTATATTCAACAAGGATTATAACAAAAATAAACCAAAGAAATCATACCTGAATTATTATTATAGTTCATGTGGTCAGGATAACATTGTAACCTTTTCTTTTTCAACCAATCTTTTTTACCCAACCACCTTGAGGTAGTGTTCTTCTTTCAAGTTCCACCCAAGATCTGTGATCACATCAAAGGAAAAATCAAATCAAAATGAAGAATAGAAAATTGGATATGTACTTATGGGAAAGGTACTTCATCTTTTGAGGCTATGGAAGGTCTCAAGTTTAAGTCCAAATGCTAGTATATAGGTTTAAATGTACTAGTTGGGTTTATTTCAGTGAGGTGGTCATGCTCCGACATAACATGAAGACCTTGGATTTGCTGAAAAGTATAGTCCCCCAAGTAGAAACGAGTTACCTAAAGGATTTAGACCAAATTAATTGTGGAGATTAAACTTTTGTCTAAAATAAATAAATAAAAATGATAAAGGTACCTCCATTGTTTATGGCGGATATATCCCCTCCACCAAATTTTCAATATGCAATAATTTATAGTTTTACTACACCATAACAATTTCCTCATGAAGACTTCAAGGTCACTCTCACCAAACTATGGCATATAAAAATAGATGGCAAAGTTTCATCATTGTTTCCTTAGCTCCCAAAACCCATGTTGTGCCCATATATTTATAAGCATTTTCAAAAATACCACCTAACCCATGCAAATTTAGATAATTTCTTAAAACCAAAATTCAAAGTGTTATGGTACCAATTTCTATGTTGTTTAATTTATTAATTTTCCAATGTTTACCCTCCTACCTGTTATTCAAAATATATTTCCTTTTCTATATAAAGTAAAATTATATTTTTTATTCAAATACTGATATTTTTAAATTGTCATCTTAAGAATATAGTTTTGAACAGAATTAATAAGAGTCCTTTGTTCCAACCTTGAATATAGTGAGGGTCTTTTTCTTGTTAGGGAATAAGCACTCCTTGTCCTTATTGTGTGCCCCTCAATCAAATTTTGTGAGGCATGTTTCATCCCACAATGATATTTTTTTTTAATATGCATGCTACCTCTACCCAATTCTTTAATCCTTTAAATATCCAAAAGAGACTATGCATCTCATACCAAGACCAAGTAAGCATGTCTCCTCTACCCCTCCCATCATAAACATACACCAAAACCTCCTTGGCATGTCCAATGTCCATAGGTTGGCGTCACAATGATATAGAAAACTAATGTCATAAGCATATCATAACCATTATAGTTCACGCTATCATCGTGTGAGAATTCATCATTAATTGAGGCTACCTATCCATGATACCGCCTTTTTATTTCATGGCAAACAACTCCCTCTTGGAGTTCCTCGTGTACATGGTCAACCTGACACATCTTGATACATGATTAGCAATATCAATAAGTCACATGATCAAATGTGGCATAGGTGTATCACAATAGTTCATCTTAGCCTTAGTCATATATGATCTTATTCAAATTAGATCGCACATAAACATTCATTGGAACACACATATCAATTATGCCATCACATCAACACATATATATGTATTAATTTCCAACATAATCATAAATACAATGGTTTCCCCATCAAACAACAAGTAGCACATATAAATTGTATGTGTTTCTCATCAAGACAACATCATATATATACATGAACAACTCTGTCATCTCAAGGGTCAATAAAATAGTAGGTAGGGTCACCATGAACATCACGGATCTCCCTCCAAAATAGGGTGTGTGTGTGTATTCAAAACAATAGAATTGAGCACTACAATACTGTATTAGAATTTTGCTAGAGTTCAATGCACAATTCTCTATTCCTTTAAGATACCCTTCAAATCATGATAGTTGTAAGTGAATAGGTCAACAAGCTCTGAAAACAATGTGATGTCCTCAACCATTGCTTTGTGATCCCAACAATCAACAATTTATAAATATTTAGGTTCTTCCATTTCCTTGGAGATGTTGATCTTCTTCGACGGTCCTTCTACCCCTTAATGCATTGTTATCCAATAGGTTTCTCCTTTACATGTTTTCCACCAACTTGTTCATTGGTGTAGTTATTGGGAATAGGATACGTGTCATTGGGTACTAATATGTTAAACACTAGCTTCCAGTTAATTTCATAAGTATATTCTTGATCAAACTAGTTCATCTTCTCCAGTAATTCCACAAGTGTGGTGTTATCATTGACATGGCCTTCATTCAAGTTGGAGACAAATCAAAGGAACTGTGGTTCTTCCGACAAATTCTAAACAAATCTCTCACCACAGAAACCTAAATGTTATCATACTTGTTCTTAACTATCATTGCATTTCCTTAGTTAATGGCCTTAAGAATAACTATATTATGGTTAAAATTAAGCTTCCTTAGGGCTTCATACTCACTCTTGCTAATGTTTCTTCTTGGTTATTTTTAGCATCTTAAAGCAACATAATAGTGATCTTAGGTTTATTTCGTAGAATTATTAGGAAATGTAAGTATTCCCTCCCCAATGCCACAAACAAAATCATCAAACTGAATTTCTTCAACACAATAGAAAATCCCAAATCATGTTCCAACAAGCTTATAGTGCTTTCTTCGACTAACTAGTGGTGGAAAATATTGACCATTCGACTCTTCTTATACATGAGATTGTGAGAAACATAAACTTATGCTATATTGTGCCTATCTTTGGAATAATCAAGCATTGTATGAATCTCAAAAGATACTAGAGACATATTCCTACCCATGTCATGGGGAATAATTTTAGAGATTGCACTCAATGACAAAATCATGCTACAACTATCGATACAATTTTCTTGGGATAACCCAAGGTATTCTGAAGCCAAAATAAAGGAATTCCCTACTATCTATAACTCAAATAATATTAACCAAGAAGATAGAGGGGGTTCCTTATTACAAAGTAACATAATAGTGATCTTAGGTTTATTTCGTAGCATTATTAGGAAATGTAAGTATTCCCTCCCCAATGCCACAAACAAAATCATCAAACTGAATTTCTTCAACACAATAGAAAATCCCAAATCATGTTCCAACAAGGTTTTAGTTCTTTCTTCGACTAACTAGTGGTGGAAAATATTGACCATTCGACTCTTCTTATACATGAGATTGTGAGAAACATAAGCTTATGCTATATTGTGCCTATCTTTAGAATAATCAAGCATTGTATGAATCTCAAAAGATATTAGAGACATATTCCTACCCATGTCATGGGGAATAATTTTAGAGATTGCACTCAATGACAAAATCATGCTACAACTATCGATACAATTTTCTTGGGATAACCCAAGGTATTCTGAAGCCAAAATAAAGGAAATCCCTACTATCTATAACTCAAATAATATTAACCAAGAAGATAGAGGGGGTTCCTTATTACAAAGTTTTGTATCATTTCCTACATGAACTCATTTTTTAGAGTAGTTTGATCCCTAAGATAAACTATAAGAGGATCAGTATGTAAGAGGATTAGTATGGAAGGGCAACAACATGGGGAGGCTCTAGATAATGTTGGCTTCAACTTCTTGCTTTAGGGGTAGGAATATTTGAGTTTGGGGTGAAGGATGCAAGTTTTTAGCCAAGGATTTTCTCTCCATTTGGTGAAGAGGAGGGGATGAAGCGATGACCGTGTTTCCAAAGGCATATGAAATGTATGGTAATTGTATGATGAAGGAGTTTTTTTTACACTTACTTTTTTATGAGCTACATGGTGGATAGGATGGAGGAGTTTTATGGTGTTTTGTTTATTTCAGATTGGATTGAGAATGAAATGAAAGAACACAATACTACAAGTAAAACAAAAGGTATAGTATTGAAAGTAGAGTATTATAGTGTGTTGATTTGCTCAACAAACCTCAGGCCATAGGGGTTAGAGAGACCCTCCAATTTATTTTAGTTTCATTGATCATATCTTACAATCCTTTGTGACCTAAGCTTTTGAGACAACCAATTCTCCTAGGTAATTTCAATTATTTTGATTAGTTTGCCTCACTGAATATTACTTGAATTACACTTGAATGCTTATGATTGGATGGATTCCTTGATCTATGCCTTGAGTTTCACTGGATGACTAGCTTGGGATTGATGGTGTCTTTGAATCTCCTTTGGTTTCTTTATGCCTTGGTGGCTTGATGAATTTAAAGTCTGCTAAGTTTGTGATGATTGTATTAAGATGTTTTATGGATGATTAGTGAATGGTCTATTACGATTACAAATGCATTACGTATATGAAGCATTAAATAAATACGTGTTTAAGTTCAAGTGCATAGATGGACCATGACTTATAAAATCGTTCACATTATAAGCAAAGGCTCAATGAAGATCGTGTTTCATAGGAATTAATTGACCCATTAAAATCAAAGGCATTTACTAGCATTGATTAAACACAATTATCATCGAATTGTGTCAATTAACATTCATACGATAATATGAATCATTGCTTAAGCTTAACCAATGCACCATCTTGCATATTACAAAGAGACAACATTATTTATCACAATTAGAAAATGGAATAATGAACATGAAGAAGTAAAAAATAATAAGATCTTAGCGGTAAAAGGGATTAATGATGGATTTGTTTAAACTTTCAACCATTTTCCTTGCTAAAGGAAATATTAGATTGTGAATAGGGCATTGAGCATCGTAAAGCATGCATGAGAGAAAAGGGGCTCTATGTATCCTTCTAAAGAAAGAAAGAAAAAAATTGGAATGTTGTACTACTATTATAGCAACACAATCTCATGATCATGATCCACAAAGTATATTGGTTTCACTACAATACATCGAAATGCTTATGAATTTACTGATTATTATTCACTCTCTCATAATTATTCATAACAGTTGCAGGAAAGCATTTATAAAAGATCAAGAGTGATCAAAATCATTCTTTGAATTCAAAAACATTGTTCAACATCCAAAAATCTTATACATTAGTGTCATTGATACGAAAATGCTTAGGAAATTGTGTTTTAACACAAGGAGCTTCTAAGCACCACATCTTGAAAATGGGAAACCCAGGGAGAAATGCAACAATATAAAGCTTCCCTGGTGATGGTGCAATGTTTGATGGATGCTTCTCACTACATAAACGATAAATTAGTATCACAAGGACAAATCACATTGCAACAAGAGACAAAAAAATGTGTCAGCACAAGAAATTAAGTGATTTTCCCTAAGAAAACCAAAACACACTTAGTGGAAAATTGCAACAAGACATCAAGGTAGCTAGTAATTCGTTTTTCCTTAGGAAGCTTCGTTGAATCTCACAACAACTAAAAAATGATATTGGATCCAAATCGCATCAAGTGGGTAGTTGAAACAATGATTCGAGGCACCAAGTGATGTGTTTTTCCTTGAAAGGTCTCGTCCAACTCCACACAAGTTAAAAATAGTAGGTAAGTGCAAATCACATCAGTTGGGAAGCTCCAACAACACATCGACGCAAACAATAATGTGATTTTACCTTAGGAATCCAAAACACACTCAGTGGGAGGCTATAGTCACATTAGTGAGTCAAGGAAGCCAATGATGTATTTTTCCTTAGACAGCTTCACTACACCACACATAGGCTAAAAACAATAGCTAAGTGTAAATCACATTCATTAGGCAGTTGCAGTGGTGAACCAAGGCGATCGACAATGTGATTTTGCATTAGGAAGCCAAAATTCACTCAACAAGCAATGGCAATGGCAATGGCAAGTCAAGGTAGCAACTTATGTGTTTTTTCTTAAAAAGCTTCATTAGATCCTACACAAGCTAAAAGAAACAACAAATCGCAAATCACATTGGTTGGTAGTTGCAACACCATGTCAAGGTAGTTAAGGATGTGTTTTTCCTTAGGAAGATTCAATGAACCCTGCAAGAGATAAAAAAAAATGTCAATGAATCCAAAACGCATAAGTTGGGTAGATGTAATAGTGCTCAACAAAACTAGCAATATGTTTTCCCCTTGGGGTTTCCTATGCAATATTTTTCTTCCTAGTAGGATCATTTACCTTATCACTTGCCCATACTTATCATGTCTCATTCTACAACTATAGGAAGACACCTAGAGGTCTAGAGAGATCATGAGAACATTGATAGTGATCTATAACTATTGTGCACTTGCCGCAACAAATTTCACTTCCATTGATATCGATTTCACCCCAAGAGTGAAGCATAATTATCCATGGGAATTAAGATGAGTTTGGGAATGATAATTCATTGACACAATTGGTTTGGGCCTGAGACTGATTAGACATGTTAATCGTTGTCTTACAGTCTTTGATTAGCCTTAATCCATTGTTATCCATTGTTACTATCTTTGTAGATTTGTTTTTCATGATGTTGTGCAGATGTAAAGGATTTCAAAGGCATTGCACAATGCTTGGTGATTCCAGGATCAAATCTGAGTTTGAAGCATAATTTATCATACTTATTTACTCTTGAAACAATTAGTAATATTTCTTATTTAACCTCCAATCCATCACGGTTCTGATTGATGAGGTTTCTTAATTAATTTGACGGAAATTGTTGATTTAATGCCTTGTGTTGCATGAATTGGATTATAGCTCATAATCAAATTGTGTAGAGCATAGAAGAGATCACGTCCACACCTCTCTTTGTCATCCATTGTCACCTCATTTGTTACATTATCATCCATGACATTCTAAACAATTCCATGCCTTTCAATCAAAACAAATAAGTATTGAGCTAATATGTGTTTTACTTGTTGGGTTGCTAAATGTTTTATCAATTTACTTCTTTGTGTGGTCAAGATACTCTCTTATCATTTTCCCCTCTATTTGTTTCATTTCTCTAGTTATTAAAATCTTGTGAGCAAGGAGTACTACCATGGCTTTACAATAAAGTGTTTCTCATTATGCAGGCTTGATGATTAGGTGTGAATTGGAGAGATGGAGATTGAAGAGAGATTGAAAGCTTTCCTTTGACAAACCTTGAATATTTCACAACTCAAGAGAGGATCCATTTCTAAGCAAGCTTCATTATTGAGGGAGAATGACAACAGAAAGGGCGGCAAATAAATGTGAAGCCAATGCACAAGTGTTATCAAACGTGCAATCCAATCCACAAGTGTTGTAAGTGTCATGCATGAGTTAAAATAGAGATAAATTTTTCCCCATATTTTATTGATTAAGTCTCACTTGTGTGAGCAATTTGTAATTTCTTATTTTTATTGAAGTATATTCTTGCAAACTAGTTGAAAAGTCAAAGTGAGGATAAACATGGTTGTAATGAGTTGAGAGATTGAGAACCTCAAGAATCATATAGGGTAGTTGAAGAGTCAAGTAGTTGGAAGAACAAGAGCCACAAAATAAAATTTATAAATAGAATCATTTCCTTCAAGCAAATAGTTCCCCTTTTTCAGATTGCAAACTATCTTCATATGTTAATAAATAAATTGTTGTTAGACAATGTGTTTATACTCTTGAAAAGTTGCATTTGGTTGTGGACTATTCCCTCCTCTCATGATTCAATTGGTTCTTGTGGGTGTGAGCATTATAACTTATGGACTATTCTCTTGTTATGGTTTTTATTCCCACTTGCTAACATTTGATATGAAACAAACAATTTCTCGATAGCTCATAGACTATTGTTCATTGCTTAAAGAATTTGGTTATGCATGTACTTTAGTAGGTAGAATATTCTCCCTAAATTTCGCATGTTTCATTTTAACTTAGATCCTAACTGGTTTTGTGACAGGGAAGTGAACTTGGTATTCAAGTTGTCTCACTCTAGGAGAGAGTTGAGGTGCTCTAGTTCAAGTTTATTTTCAATGGTGGACTATTATCCATGTTATTGATTGGATCTCTAGATCTTGTTCTTTTGTTCATTTAATTAGGATTTAATTAGTTGCATATTGCATTTACTTCAATTCATTCCCACAATCATCCCATCTTCACTTACATTTATGCATTTTACATTAATTAGTTTAGATTAAATTAGATAGATAAGAGAGCATAATAGAACACCTTACCTTGCATATGGAAACCACACCATAACTAGAGTGATTTCCATTTAAATAGTGGGAGGGCCAATTGGGCCCATTATCCGTGTAATCTTGTATAATTGAAAAGGGTCAAAAACCTTCATCAACGCAATGAAAACCAAATTCTATTTGTGAATCAAAGTACATAGCAATACAAACTGGCTAGAACGGTGGTAGCTTACCTCTGAGAAGAGATGTGATGACCATGCTCATTGCAAAATGACACTAATAAGAGGTTGAAACTACATTTTAACATAATGACAAAAACCCAAACCTTATGCTCAATGGTGATGAAAGGAATGTGGGCTCCAAGGATCCTAGTTGTATGTCAACTTCCCAAAGCCATAACTTTTACATACATACTCCATTTTGGGAATTCTTTGGGCTGCTAAAAAACTTATTTTGAGCTTTGTGTTTTTGACAAGATTGTCCATCATTTATGTCCAAGCCATCAGAATTTTTTAAAACACATGGGAAGGGCTCAAAAAATGTGTTGGAAGTTCATGGCTTGCAAAATGGTTGTAAATTTGATAAGGTTCAGGATTGTTTTTGAGATGGTTGTAGACCTAAAAGGCCACCTAGATAACCATTGGCTACATGGTGTAAAATACAATGAAGGACTTTTTTGTGCACCTTTTATGTATGTTGCATGGTTAAGGAGGATTCTAAGGACATCCAACATGAGATCAATGGATAGGTTGAGATATTTGTCAAAGGAAGAATATTATTGCAACTAGACTTGCAAAGAGATGCCTTGTGTTGGTATCTTCTACCATTTGAGTCTCATAGTTGTTGTATGTGTTTGATACCTAAGAGAGGGTGAGAGGTAGATTCCACTAGTGTAGTGACAATGGAATCTCACGAATGTAGATTTTTCTAGCATGCGTGGATTAATCCCAAGAAATGTGCCCTTCCTTGGCACTAAAAAATTGGGGCTTATTGTAATAAATGAGTTCTAACCCCCATAATATATTATAACTAATTACTTAACATGGTTGTGCATGATGTGGTTATTTAATGGGAGGTAAGCTAGGTGGGTTGAGTCATGATGTACTCATGATGTAATTGTTGTAGATATGTATTTAAAATATTCCTAGCTTAGAGCCTAAGGAAAATATAGGACTAGAGAATGGTCATGAGTCCAAGTTGTTTTCTTAGTCATGGTGTTGTGTTTAAAGGTTATAAACATAAAATTGAATCAAAATAAATAATAACCTCCAAAATGGTCACAAAAGAGCACAAGGAGGTTATGAGTCCATGACAGAGGAAGAGGAAAGGGGGTTGCGAAGATGAAAACATGAAAATAATGTTTCCACGTGTTCTTTGGAGAAGTACTACTATTTTTTCCATGCCATATTCAAAATATCTCTCACCTACCGTTCATCATAGGTGTACCAAGAAAATACTTTGTGCTATGGAGAAGACTAGCATGCATTCTTCGCGCATGAGGAGATATATAATATATAATTTTCCATTGAACAGTCTCTATTTTCTTTTGTTATTCTCCATACTAGAAGTAAATGATACCTCCTCCTAAGTTTAAAACGTATTCCCATGATTCTAAATAACACTTGAATGTTGTGGGATTGGGAAGCCATGTGAACTTATAGTGGTCCAAATAGATTGGTGACTAATTTGGATTAGCATTAATTGTTTTAGGGGATAAATCCATGGTTGTAGAGAGAATATAGAGGCTAGGAAGTCTATAATCATGTTTACCCACATGCATTTGTTGAATTTTGATTGTACATGATACAAAAACTACCTTACTAGGTTTTACTGGAGGGGAATATTATCATAAAATAAGAGTAGAGAGATGCCACAACAAAACTATGTTCTATTATTCTATTCAACAATATCAAAAGGATTTTCCTAAATGTAGACACACTATCTTAGCACACTAACATTTAGTTGATGGAAGATATCAACCACAAACGAACTTAGGCGCTAAACTAGATCCCATCCAACAACCTCCTAAAATATCTCAAGAAGGATAGTCATGTAGAGACGCAATCCACTTGCTAATATAATAACAAACTTATGTGTGACAAAATACTATCGCACAACCAAGTATGAGTTATACTAGCATCTATGTTTTCTTGCAATAACTAGGTCTCCTCATGAATCTGGGTAGCACTTCATCACAAGGCGGGGTGAGGAAAATGGTTTTTCCAAACCCTTGATCAAGGTATTTTTAAGCGCTCAAATGACGTATTAAGATCTCGATCAAGCGCTTAAATAAACCCTTGATCGATGGTTTTTTATGGACATGGAAAACCCTTGATTGAGGTGTTGCATTGGTTAAGAAAACTCTCAATCAAGCTCTATAGCTCAATCAAACTCGCTTTTCTAATAAAAACAACAAACAAAGTTGTGAACCGAGTTTGTGTTTTTTCTCCATCCACAAGCATTATAGGAACCCTCAATTGAACATTCTAGCAACCCAACGATCGATCCACCATATTCAGACTTCGATCATGGCATCTAACCCAAGAGGTTAGTTGTTTTTTTAAAATAAATTAGAATTTATTTTATTTTAAATTTTACTGTCTGACGGTAGTTATGCTATCATAATTTTAAAATTTTGTTTAAATTTCAATTTATTGTTTTAGTTATATCAACTAGTTAAATTTTTTTAATTTTAATTATTATTTTTATTTTTAATTGATCGATAATAGTTATGCTATAGCAATTTTAAATGTTTTATTCCAATTATATCAACTAGTATCATTAACGTTGTTGTTGTTTTTTCCCAACAACATGATAACAAGAAAAAATACTACCATTTTTTTGTCAATCCTCCAATAATGCACAAAGGATTGAAAATCATTGACTAATTCATGGTTCAAAACAAGAATGGCCAAACAATATACAAATTTTATATTATTGCATGGAGACATAATAAAAAATTAAAAGCGGACTACCCTACTATTAAACACCATCAATTAAACATAAGCAAACCCAACAAGAAACTCATTTATCACCATTGTTCACATGAAATGACACTTGCACCTAGGGAAAAAAATCACAACTACAATACATTGCTCCCATTGAAACATCACTAATTGAGACATTGAATGAGAAAGGAACTCTAAAATGCATCTTTCATATTGCAAGAATTACATAGGCATTGACCTCAACAAGAGTAGTTCTAACCTTTCATACTACACATTATGCTTTGTAATGACACAAACCAAGTCACATTCATCTCATCTCTATGGAAAATATCTAACCTCATGAACTAAAGAGTCATTTCGTGTGATAACAAGCTCTTTTGACCTTGCTTAAACCATGGTGCCTTCCTTGAAATCTCAATCATGCTACCTCTATAATTCCTCATTAGATCCCTTAACCTTTTCTATTTGGCCCCTTGCATTTTATATACTCTCATCTTGCATCCATTTTCAACTTACATATGTTTTTTGTTGAGAGGGATGACTTCGAGGATTATTCCCCTCAACTTTCATTGAACCATGGTACATTTATCTCCACTTTGTGTGAATAATACAATCTTCATATATCTTTGAAAAACCTTAGTAAATCATTCCCTTTCAACTTCCTCATTTCTTGAAGTATAGGTTAATCCTCCCTGCCATTGTTATGCCTATATCTTGTGCATCTATCCATGATTATAAGGTTTTTTCAATATCTTAAGGATTTCATGGTGCTTGGAAACATGACTAGTCATCCTCCATGATGATAACACACAATACCATTTGTGAGAATCCACCCATGCTAGCATTTGGTCTTCCTCTTTTGCTTCCCAATTCAAAATTTGGCCGGGCCACATTTTTACCACTCTACTTGGTAGATCTTGTAAATCCTTCCATTTCTCAAGAGAATGTATTCCTCATGTTTTTTCCCTGTATTATCCTTTGTCTATGGAGAACACTAGTTGTAGATATCCTAGCCCTAGTACTTTCCATCCTAGTGACAACTAACGCCTTCTTTAAAACATGTCAAACATTTCACATGGTACCCAAATGATATTTGCAAATGTTCCCTCAAATTCTTATCAAATTATTCATACTTCCTCGAAAACTTCATTCCAACAATAAAATAACCTTTCAACTAAGTTTTTTAATGAACAATGCCACTTCAACTTATTCCATAGTGCATCCTTTAAGTACAAGTCACTTTCTTCATTTTTAAACATGAACCAAGTTTATCATGGAGGTATTCTGACACCTCCTTTCAACATGAAACAAATAATTGGTTCTTTCTAAGGTTATCATGAAACTTCCATGGTTCCTTCAAGACAATTTTACACACAACCTATGACACAAAACCTTAGGAACATGTATGCTCAACATCTCCAACTAGTCATGATATTTGGGGATATCAACCTAGTGTTCCCATGACCATGCCTCAAATATGTCCTTAAACCTACATTACATGAGTATAAAATACTTGTGAGGACATCTAACCATTGATACTTTATGGATATTTTAACATACAACCTTACTTAACACTCAAAATGGATGAAAATATCTTCCATGCATGAAACAAGTTCAAAGGAAATAAATGTGATCTTCTAAAGCTATATGCATCTCAGCCCTTTCAAAATATCAAGGCTCCCCTTGTTCTTACTTTAGGAAGAAATTCTTTCATCCCTTACTTCGATCCCCCTTGTTTATTCATCCTTTAATCTACCTATCTATTTTTCTTATCCCATACTTGATATTTCAACACCTTTCTACTTCTCTCCTACATTTTCATGGATATCCCCATCCATGTCTTCCTCTCTTTTTTGGAATATTTCCTTCTCTCATCTTACTCATTGTAATATTTTCCTTGAACCTTCTTTCTCCCCTTGTCCAATCAAATAAGGAAACTTTATTTTATTTCCCCCTTCCCTCATGGTGGCCCTATTATGTGTCTCCTTCTTTGGTCAGGCCCAAACTACTCATCCATTTCATCGCCCTTTTTTTTAATGTTTCTATCAATTTTCCCCTAAAATACCAAGGAAAACCTTATACCTTTGGTCATATTCCCATTGCACATATCAGTTTATTCCATGTTCTTTCTCTCCTTCCTTTCACCACACTTTATATACGGTTCTCTTTGGTTCCCCTTTTGTTTCTTAAGTTGAGGCTCAGTCCCCTCTCTATTTTTGTCTCAAGTTAGGTCTCATTTGATAGGACTTCACCCTAGTCAAAATTCATCATTGTGCATGTCTCCCCTACCTCTCATAAATTATGCAACGTTTTGGCATACTCAATGTATCCTTTAGAGAGAAATTATTATGTTACTTTTCCTTTATTTTGGTTTCATTAAATTCTTCATGTATCATATCCTATGTTCACCCTATACTAGACAACAAAATGTTATCAACCACCAATTTCTTTGTACTTACTACTATTGGCCTCTTTCTCCTTCTGAATCATCACTAGATAATGGTTGGAATCACAAACTACCTTCCTCCTTGTGTTTTGTCTCATGTATATTATCTCCTTACTCTCTTCTCATAAGGGAAGGGGGGTTTTCTCCTATTTCCTACCCCACCTTTGTTAGATATCATTGGCATTGATGTCAAATTGACCTTTTCCAATGGTTAGGGTGTCATGATATTGTCACTCCCTTTTTTATCATGTTGGGTTTCATCCTTATCCCTTATGAGAGATGAAGTGCCTCTCACTCAATAGATCTTTCTAGTGGGGCCACCTCCCTCCTACCTCATCTTCATGATCTTTTCTTACAATTGTAGTCATCAGAAAACTTAAATAAAAAATCAAAGTAAAAGAACATAGGACTCTACATACTTTACTTATTCAACAAAGGATTTTATCTCTATCTAATTTGGAGTAGGGGTCTTATTTTCATGAGAGATGGAGCTCTCGATAGTCCCAAGCTCCTCCTCCTAGACATCCTACAGTTGTACCTCCTTTGACATGTGAGAGGACATGTATGTGTTACAAATCATTTTGTTTTTATTGAGTTGTATAACTAAATTATAATTGTGTTGAATAATATTTGTTTGCTTTCACAAGGAGCTCATGTTCCAATTGTGAGCCAACACTGCCTAGTGGTAGTTTTGGGAGTGGGAGTCAGAGAGGTAATGCACCGCTCTCATCCCACATTGGCCATGCATCATTGAAGGAGACCAAGGAGGTCTAAGACCCAAGTATTTAATATTGAAATTCATGTCCAATTATAGATATATTTAATTTTGAAAGTTTGAATTCACAAGTAAACATGTATTTTAATGTATATGTATTTTTTCTAAGTTGCAAAGTCCTTTAGTGGATAGGATCATTTCAGATCTCCCTTGTCATGGGAGAATGAGATTACACAAATCACCCTCAAGGAGATCACTAGACAATGCAATCGATTGTGTAGGGAGATCCATGTTACTTCTCATGATAGCACCACTTGATGATCTATGTTGGTGACGTTATAGAGTGTCGACCAATTGATCAATTTATATTGGAGGTTAGGGCCATAGAGTGACATTTGGCATGATGTTAACATGAGGAGGAGGAGAGATGTGTTGGGAAAAGATAAATGGGATCTAGTGAAATCTTGGATGAGCAGGTGTGATGTGAAGGGTACTCTATTTGAGATCCTTCCTAACCATGCAAGGGGACCACTGATTAAACTTAGAGATTTTAAGTTTGAGGATGCAACACGGTTTTGTTGGGTTGTTATATTATTTGCACTAAAAACATAGTCAATCGAATTTCTAGTTGAGGTCGATTGACTGGATGAATGTTTGACTAGATGGTTAAGTCAATTCGATGGTCTGGTTAAGTTAGAGGTTGGGTTGACAACTCAAGCCGAATGGAGGTCGATAGAAGGTCAAAAGTTGATTGGTTGCATGGTTGATTGGTATCCAACTGGAAGACCAAATGAATTTCGACCTGGCAGTCGACTATAATAGAATCTCGAGATTCATGGGATTGCAGCTAATCATATGCATGGATCTGTAATCATTTTTGGGCACCATGAATTAGGTTTTTGCATGCTATAAATCCTATAAATATGGTGTGATATAATATTGAAAAAGGTGATCTGAAACTCTGAAATTGAGAGGTGCGTAATGGTCATGTAGATGTAAGTTGTTTGGATGTAGGGTTGTTTTTGTGTAAAACAAGAGAGTAGGATGATGATTGTGTCTTAGGTGTGGACCAAGGTTAGTCATGTAATTATTTATTCTATCAACGAATAAGACAACAAGGAGTGGGAGTCGCTCAAGGAATGTTGGTCTTCCTGGTTAAGGGTTTCTAGGGTAGAATATTTGTGTATTGTGTGATTTCCATTGATTATCTTCTATTTAATTATATCTTCTCTTTTCTGGTTGGTATAGTGTGAGTGTTATTTCTCTACAAGTAGTATCAGAGCTCATTTTTTTTATATGTACAAGTTGTACCAAAGAAAGATTAATCAGATCTTGGACCTGATCTAAACCTAGGTTCAGTGGGAGTTGTAAGGCAATGATCTTTAATTTGTGCTTGAAATAATGGCAAGCAGTTTCGAGGATAGAGATAAAAAAAAGTTAATGGCCAAAATTTTGAGCCATGGAAGCTTAAAATGGAATATCTCCTGGTAGATAAAAAACAATGGGTAGTTGTGAGTCTTGGAACAATTTTGACGGGTACGTCAAAGGAAGAATGGGAGAAACTTGAAAGAAGGGAAAGGAGCTCAATTCAACTTTGTATTGTAGATTCGATAATACTGAATGTCTCAGGCGAAGACACTACAAAGAAACTACGGGATCAGTTGGGAAGTTTGTACTAGTTGAAATCCATGGAAAAAAAGTTGTTCCTTCGAAAGAAATTGTATCTTTTGAGGATGAGTGATGGTAGCTCAGTAGCAGAGCACCTGAATGCATTCAATACTATGATAAGTTGGTTATTTTCTATGTATATTAAAAAAACTAAGGAGAAATATATTTGTTTGTTGTGTTCTTTACTATATCTGTGGGATAGTCTAGTCATGGCTATTGAGATTAATGCAACTACATTAACACTTGAAGATGTGGTTGCATCTCTTCTATCATAGGAAATGAGGCAGAATAACATGGAAGGATCGATTGAGGATTCCTTGATGGCGAGAGGTCGATCGATCGATAGAGGTAAATATAAATTCTTTGGTCGATGATCTAAGTCAAAGGGTGAACTAAATCCCTGGTTTGGTCAATGAGAAGATATTGGAAGTGTAGTAAATATGGACATTACAAAAGGGACTGCAATTCGAAGGTTGGTGAGATAGGAGGAGATGTGTATCTAGCATCGACTAGTACACAGTCAGAGCATGATGTTGGGTTGATCGAATCAAATGCATATTTTCATATGACACCTCATAGAGATTGATTCTGTGAGTATGAGAGATATGAAGGAGGAGATGTATTCTTGGGGGACTACTCAAAAACCAAAATTGTTGGATGAGAAAGAGTTTGACTAATGCTACAATATGGGAGGAGTATAACCCTTCCAAGGTGTGATACATATATTGGGTTTGAAATAAATCTAATATATGTCATCAAAATGAGTGATGCAAGTGTGCACACTTTATTTCATAAGGATTCATGCAAAATGGTCAGGGGAGTGATGGTATTAATGAGGGGAGTTCATATTGGAACCCTATACAGGTTGTTAGGGAGTTTCCATTGGACTGAATGCAACAACACTGCTATCTCTGAAGTCGAATCAATTATGACTCAAATCGGGTCAACTTGTCTCCAACCGACCTGGTCGTTCATCATCTAATCAACCCAACCATTCTATGGCACCAAAGGATGGGACATATTGGGGAAAAATGACTATGAGATATGCATAACAAAGATATGGTTGAAGGTTTTCCAAATTGTAGTTTATAAGTCAATTTTTGTGAACATCACATATATGGGAAAAAACATCGTGTGAGACTCACATATGGAGCTACAAGGGAAAAAGGGATTCTAGAATTGATACATAGTGATGTGTTTGGGCCTATATTGGTCCCTTCACTTGGAAGATCTCTATATTATGTCTTCTTCATAGATGATTTATCTAGGAATACATGGATATATTTCCTAAGGAAGAAATTCAAGGTTTTCAATGAGTTCAAAAAGTTTAAATATCTTATGGAAAACTAGACAGAGAAAAATATCAAGGTGTTGAGAATTAACAACGGAGGTGAATTATGTGGTAAAGAGTGGCATAACATACCAAAATAACACTCCATATACCCCACAATAGAATGTATTTGTTAAATGAATGAATAGGATGTTGATGGAAAAGGAAAGGAGCATGCTCAATAATGTTTGGCTCGCACAAGAATTCTAGGCAGAGGCAATCGACATTGCATGATATTTGGTGAATAGGTCTCTTTCAGCAGCACTAGTTGACTCGAATCCACATGAGGTATGATTTGGTAAGAATCATTTTCTTTCACATCTCACATTTTTGGTTGTGATGCATTTGTGCATGTTCCCAAGGAAAAGAGGAACAAGTTGGATAATAAAGTAGTCAAGTGTATTTTCATCGGGTACAAGGATGGAATGAAAGGATATAAGTTGTGGGATCGAGTATAGAGGAAAATATTTTATAGTTGAGGTGTGGTCTTCAAGGAAGTTAGAGGAACTTCCAGGATTGCTCAAATCAAGAAAGAACGAAAGAATTTGGTGTTTAATCTAAGGAACAAGGACCATTATTCAGACAAGTTGACTTAATTAGATGAAGAGGTGAAACAACCAACTGTAGTTGTAAGGGGGTATGAATGAGTAAGGAAACCAGCGAAAAGGTATAGTCCACCTGATTTTCATTCTTCATTTTTGTTATATGCCACTGATGATGAACCCAATTCGGTCAGGGAGGTAGTCAAATCGACAGAGGGTAAACTTTGGAAGGAATCCATGGTCGAAGAAATGGAATCCTTGCACAAGAATGAGACATGGGATTTGATCAAGCTACCTAGTGGAAGGAAACCCATCAATAGCAAGTGGGTGTTCAAGAAAAAGTTGAATGCAGCAGGTCAAGTCGAGAAGTTCAAAGCTTGATTGGTAGAAAAAGGGTATTCCCAAGTCGAGGGAGTCGATTTTGGTGAGATTTTCTCTCCTGTTGCAAAGTTAACTTTCATTATAGTACTAATGTCTCTAGATGTAGCGTTTGATCTTGAGATAGAGAAAATGGATGTGAAGACAATGTTCCTACACGGGGACCTGGTATTATAGCTTCAATTGCCACCATTGAAGCATTCATGCTCTTATCGTCCTAGTCACTATCCTACTTACAGACAAATCTTCCCCATACCTCCTTGAGACCTAAAAAAACATATTTTTGGAAGATGTACATGCCCTTATAGTTATGGAACACGCATATACGCGGGCCACTCAAGATATAGTCGTGTACATGTCATAAAATTCCTTAAAAGGTATATTTATGCTTAATTAAATGTTGAGGTACATGTTTGGTTAGTTTCCTAACTCCCTTTACCTATACTCAATCGTCTCTAACCAACTAGAGACAACATAAAAGGATCATTTTGTCCAAGGAGAAAGGTAATGACAAGTAGTGATACTTTGCACATAAGAAAACACATATCTGGATATTCTCGTCGAGACTGTAAGCCCACACATATCCCTGTTGTTGTTGGTTTTTAGACTTGGAAACCCTTGTTTCCATCCTTCTTCTAATCACCAACCTACCTGACCAATAGTATCCCATATATTCTCTTTGGGTCAGTGGTGAATTCAGTTTCGAAAAAAATCCTTATAGCAGGAGCGGGGTCAAGGAATCCGAGATATATTTTAATGGGGCAACACCGCATCAGACAGGTAAAATTTGTAACTACCTAACTATTTTTCATCAATAATATATAAACTCATTCATTTGAAGTGTATTGTTTGGTATTGTTTAAATCTGCAATTATGTTATATATCCTTCACAAAATGTTAATTCCTTTGATCTTTCCATTATTTTTCATAGAACTAATGGGTAGTTATTAGTATAATTACTCTCAATATAGGTCTCCTTGTTTAAGATTCTTGCAGGTTGCAGAGGAACCATTGGAAAAGAGTGAAGGGACTCCAACAATCGAGAATGACATCAACCGTTGGGACTCCTAGTGAGTTAATTTTTCTCTTTCTCCCAATAGTTAGTTATTTCTTTGGAATTCATTTATTATATCTTTGTTAAGTACTCTTTATGGAATTTGCTTCTTGTACGGTCATTGGTACGTTGTAGTAAGCCCACTATTGTAGGGGATGTTTCACCGAAAGCAGATCTAGTGACTCCACTGGGGATCTCTCCCTAGTGGGCTTGTTTTGGGCTTTGCTTTTGTGTTTGCTTGGTTTAATTTATTTTATTTTTCTTCAGACTATTTCTTGATACTTATATTATCAACTTACACTTATTTGAGTATTTTCCTTTTTCAATTGAGCCATTTATGTTGCCTTTTTTATTCTCTTTTTGAATTTTTTGGGGTATATACGCAGCCTGTAGTTAACACAGTCGCGTACATATACACACCTTCCAGTTTAGATAGTCATGTGTATGTGAGCTACCTTGTGCAAATGAACATATATCTTCCTAGGAAGGATTTTTTCAAATTTTTTCTGGTCTAAGGGTGTTTGGCCAGGTGTTTGGGGTCTCTCCTGAGAATTTAAGACTCTGTTTATGTTGCTTGTTGAGTTATATAGTTGTTTAGTCTGACTCTTATAAAGAAAAACAATTGTATTTGATGCTTATGTCATTTTGAGTCATTATTGGATTTGCTTTTTGGTTTCCATTATTTTTTGGCTTTCTTTTCATCTCTCTACTGCATTTTGTGTTTTGGGCTTTAAACATAATTTTTCCAAGTTTTTCTAATTGTATACATTCTTTCCTTTTACAACAGATATGTAAATGCATTGCCTTTATATAGGAGTTAAGTGCGTACATACATGCTTAAAAATGCACAAGTGTTGGCACGCATGTGCGCCCTATAGAAGGTTAAAGCGCATACATACACTCCATGTAGAAGGAAAAGGCATGTACAAAGCTCATACACTCTCCCTATAGTGATCAAGGGCGTTTACATATGATTATATATACAACCTATTGTGGAGAGAGTCATGTACACCTCCAGAAAAGTGACTTTTTTGCTTTTTCTCAGCATTTTTTCAAGCCCTTTTTTTGCTTGTTTGGGGGTCTTTTGGGGGAGTTTTATCCCGAAATTTTTTTTGGCCCATAAGAGGTTGGTAAGGCCTTAAATTTGAATGGAAAACAAAGTTTTTTATCCATATTTTTCCCCATTTTATCCGTTGGATTGCATCACTATAAGACTAGTCTTGTTCTCAGGATCTCGGTTTCGTGGTCGATGTTGTGGTCATATCTGAAACTTGAGTTTGTATTAATTGAGATTGATACTTTTCTTTTGTGCTTTAATTGGATTTTTCAATAATAAAACCAAAATATTTATTTCTTTTACCATATTTTATTTAATTTTTCTTTGGTAGAAAGAAGAAGAAAACAAAAAAACCCTAGTTTGTTGCTAGTTAGGTCTTTTTTTTCATTGCATTGTTTTGCTTCATATTCGAAAAAGAAAAAGATATTAGCATAGGATTTGTTTTTCTTCTCATCTTGAAAAGAATTAACAAAAGAAAAAGGACAAATAAAATCCTTTTTATTTCTTATTTTGCTTTTCTCAAAAGGTTGCATTGTGCATTGTGCATTTTGCATAAGAAAGAGAAGAGATTGCATTTCAAGGTTTGAAAGATTGTTCATGCATTTTTCTTTTTTGAAACTACTTTTCATTGAAGAATTAGTGCAAAGTTTTCTTTGCCAGTGTTCTTATAAGTTTCATTTTTTCAATATTCTCAAACAACATCAATTCCACTTCCATATCCTTTGAGTAAAAATCAGTCATAAAGATGAACACTAAATCTAAAATTTACTAGACTTTGTTTCTAGGGTTCATTAACAAGTTTAGGGTTAGGGCCTTGGATTAGGATTACAGAGATAATTCTCCAAGGCCATTGAAAAAATATAGGAGTCTAATTTAGGGAGAATCAAATCCAACTATTGTATAATTATAGTCGAGAACCTCCTCTAACACAAGATTTAAACATGAGGTCGTGTAAGGAAGAGTCGAGGAGATCACCCCTTGAAGGCTTGATTGAGCGTTGTTGAGAGATCGTGTTTTTGGGGTTTCACTAGTTCCCATACCTCCCTAAGAGGTAGTTCTTTCAAACCTTCAGGCTTTGTTACCCTTCCCATACGTCTGATCCTGACTGTCGATTGTACCCCATGGACGTTGACTGCGAGTTGGTATCCTTAGTTTCTTTTCCTATGTATCTCAAAGATGGCTATGGGGGGTTTCCTGTGGTACCTGAGGTAGATGTCATATCATGCTATCAGTACACTTGGAGGGTGCCCCACGAAGCAAGGGTTACTTTCACCGGGTAGGGCTGGTAAGTGGAGATCGGGGTAACTGTTTCTGACTCCTTAATTCATCGTGTTAGCACTCTATCAATTTTGTTCGGTTGATAGACAAACGACAAAGGTAATTGTTTCAACCAACTTTGGAGTTGGGCACTAGCATACTCAACTCAAAGAGGGCTCTCTTGTGTCACTAGATATTTCTTTGGCAATCGGTGGCTATATTTAGTTTGTTTTGGGGGTTTTTATAAAGTTGTTGGCAAGGAAGGGGAGGGACACTCAGGGCTATGGAGTCGAAATTATGAAAGTGAATGAAAACAATGACTGGCCGGTAGAACTCTCCAGAGGATAAAGGCTAATTGAGGCAATGAATATGAGTAGTAAATTGAGTTTAATTAGAGTGGTAAGAGGAAGGAGGAAACAAATAATTGCATCAGAGCATTACTGAAATGAATTCTGAATTAGTTAAGAAGAAATACACACGGTTTAAATTGCTTAAGCCGAGAGCGTCACAAGACGAATTATCGGCCTTTAAATCGCCAACTTAAACAAAAGAAAATGGAAATGGAAATAAAGAACACAGGAAATACATACAATGAAGGAAGAAAAAACTCATATCACCACCATTAGAATCTTTTCATATAGACTTCAAAAGCTTCTGCATATGTATTCAATTCAGCTCCAGAAAATTACAATTGAGTTCAGAAACAACTAAAAGGTTCCCTTGAACTTCTGCCAACATTAATTCATTCATAATTTCTAGTACTTATACAATTCGATTACAATGGTTGAAACCGAAACGTTTCAGCTTCTAAAACTGACTATAATAATTTCAACTGACAGTCTCGGCATATGAGCTGATTTACAATGATTAAACAAAAAATGTTTCATAAACTAGGGATGGACTCTCTGACTGCTCGGCTTCCTTTGTGCCATTTGTCTTGTTGTGATCCCCTATCGAACTTTCCAGTTTGGTGACACCTAGAGGTTACTTACTGGTCCCTGGAAAATTGCATTTCGTCCTACCCAGCCGCATGATATCCTTCCACTGTGAGTCAGAAGGAATCTCGTAATCCGTCATTTCCTTTATCAGAATCTCTAGGTCAATGAAAGTAGTGTAAGACATAGTTGGCAGCCCGGTTTTCACTGTCTTTAACTGATTTAAAATCTCAAAGTATGCGGCCAAATATTCCACCAAACTGGGTCCCTTCAAATTCTCTTCTAGGCCTTCAAATTTTGAATGATCCATTCTGCACTGAGTGAGGAAAGAATTGTATTCCTCTTGATTGTATAATTTCCCTTTACCATCCCAAAATGGTGGGATTCCCTTGATAAACAATTATTCAAAGGTATCCCTAAACTCGTGTATACTCTGTTCCATTTGCACAACTTTGGTTTGAACCGACTTGAGCAAATTGTGCTTAGTGATGATCCTCTTGGCCCAAATGATCAGTGCAGTTTTGTCCTTTACCCCAATGGTCTGAAGATCAGTAGTGGGCAAAGAATTCATAAAATCAATAGCATTATGAGCCCATTCTGAGGGTTTTTTTCGCCAGTGTTTCATTAATAACAGTGCATCTGCTTCAAGTAGTGATAGCCATGCTGTCTTTTTCATTTATAAAATTTAGATAAACCTTGAATTTAGCATATTCAGCAGAAATAACATCCCAGATTACATGTTTATCTCCTTGTAACAGTGTCCTTCAACCTCGTCTCCAGCTTCTTCACCCTCTCTTGCAAATCTTGATTCTCCTTTTGAAATTGGGCCATACTTTCTTCCTTCATTTTCATCTCTTGCTGCAGCTTTTCTATGACCTCCTTAAGGCTCTTAATCTCCCCTGTCTGTAAGATTACTTGGGACATAGCTTGAACCAATCCATTAGTGCTTGATCTAGTTTCTGTAGTAGAAGGTACGATAGCATCCATGTCTGATTTGGTTGCATGTCCTCGTGCCCAACTCTCTTTTTCCTTTTCAAGCTGCAATACTTTGGCTTTGTAATTTAGTGCTTCATGTCTTAATGTCTCCTTTTCTTGCTCTAGAGCAGCTAACTCTGTTGCCTATGGATGTTCTGTGGTGGACATCTTCATCTTATTCTTTAGGATTTGGATCATCTTATCTTTCTCATCTAAAGAATCTTTTAACCCTTGAGGGCCTTCAAATTCCAATCTTTTGACCTGGGTCTACCAGGATTTGATGGATGATTTCTCCTGCTTCAACTGTCCATATATTTTAAGTGCATGGGTTGTTAGTCTTGAAACCCTCAAACTTAGACTCTGATAGTCTGAATATAGCATGTCACTGGCGTTTATGTGGAACTTTACCTTGTCTAGGGCACCAATATTCTCATAGTGCAACTTTATTTTAGACACTTTATCCTCATCTGCCATTGCTATGTTAAATTTATTTATTTCCACATCCCTAACTGAGAACAGGGAAGCCCTATGTTGGGAGATATTTTCTACTTCAGGAAAAAAATCTCTTATCTCACTATTGGCCATACTTCCTTTCACAGCATACTGATTCGCTAAATCTTCTATGAATTGGTAAACTGCCCCAAGTGTCTTGCTAAAGATATGTTTCTTGTTGTTGAAAGCCCTTGAGCTGATTTCACCCTGTGGCATTCTCTCTGCATTAGCTTCTTCATTTTTGTTTCTGCTTTCCACCATCTCCATGCTCGTTTTCTCTTTGGGCTCTTCCTCCTCCAAAGTTACTATCGGTGGGGACTATGTGATATTCGCTTTCTTGAGAACATTTTGTTGACCACTGGTGCCCAAAGCCTCTGAACTACTCCTTTTGTTATAAACACTTATCTTGGGAGATTTAATAATAAAACTTGGAGAATTTTTTTGTGTCTGGATATGTTACGGGGCTGACTCTATTTGTTGTGTTTTATCAGGTTGCAAAGTGACTTCCATATCTGCACAAGTTTCCAGATTTGCCAATTTATCAAATCCTTCAACATGCTCATGCTCATAGGGGCCTTGTCTACTCATCAGTCTTCTTTTAGATATGACCTGGTGTGGGTCATATTTCCTCCCTTGTAACTGTGTAAATCCGAATTCATTGACTTTGGCCTGGATCTGAGGAAAACAAGACCTAGTCTTTACCACAAATGGTCCTACTAGGAAAGGAAACTTTAAGTTAGATGCCTTGTGCATTTTCAGAAAGTGTTATGTCTCTGAAATAATTCTTTGTCTGATGAACTCTAAGGAAAAGACTCTGGGAGTCGGGAAGATAGGTAAAAGGTAAGGTCCTTCTTGATAACCATACACCCAAATTACAGTACAATGCATGAACATCATCCAATACATATCATGTTCTCGGGATTGGGTTGTAAAGAGATTTTCATTTCTTCCAAAACCCTTGGCGGGCCGGTGTCGAAGATTAAACTATAAACTCTGGACATGATCTTGTTTATAAAAATTATCATTGTGATCCTTTTTCATTCAGTCGAAATGAATGCAGCGTCAGGGAATCCTGTCTTATTCGTTTCCAGGAACATTCTCAGCAAGTACGTGTAGTACCTAAAGTGTCTTAGTGAATTGAAATTTACCAGTTGTTGGTGCATATTGTCAGCAGTGAACTTTTCAAAACTGATACATACCGACTAACTGGAATCTGACAAAAAAAAGGTCAACATGATACCCAACATGACTTCTACCACAAACTTGTCATTATCCAATCCTAGAATTTGACTAAGTATGGAACAGGCCCACTGGACCTCAATAACCATGACGCTTACATTCATAGGTAACGACAGACTCTCAGAATGATATTTGAGTTTAATAATGGTCTGTAGAAATACGATTTTGACTTCGGAGGGACATTCTCTATAGACTGTGATCAGTTTATCTTCCTCAAAGGGATTCGACATTGTGGGAGAAGACTCTGGTATATTGAGGGCGTGTCGAATTGACGAGCTATCTAATTTGCATAAGACCTCTGACCCTAACTTATTCAAAATGACCTTTTCTTCTCGCGAGTACTGTTCTGCACACTAGCTTATGAACTCTGGGAAAGGGAAGGTGACTTCGACAGCGTAAGGGGTAATCGAGGCTTGGGCCACTTCAATGATGGGTATTCGTTTCCCGACATTGTCTAATAAGTTGGCTCTGGATACAAAAATGGGTGAGACGGTTATTTCTGTGTCAAATACATCAGAGTCCCTGTCAATTAGGGCTTCTTCTTTAGAGGCGGGGTCTTGCTCTGTTACGAATAAAATGATAGGGTTCATGGCCATGATGAAAAATACCTGTGAATCAACGGAGGATGCGCGATTTTTGTTCATTGTCCAACTTCAGTTTCAAACGGAGTGTTTGCGCCAATTTTCGAATGTTCGAATGATTTGAAATATCATAAAATAATGATTGGGGCCCTCCTTTTATATGCATTTTTTGATATTGGGGGCAAAACAAAACAGTTTTAGGTAGACCGTTTTTCGCCCCGATATGCCTCTGGTGGCACCACGTGTTTGCGAAGTGAAACCATGGTATTTTCTGTTGGGTATGTGTTATATTCTTTGCATGTGTGTGTGTGGGCACGTCAGATATGACAACTGCGTCTGATGATCCCTCATACTAGTGTTTTGTTGGTTCCATGTGTGTCGAGCGATTTCCTAGGGGGGTCCCGAGGGGGGTAGGTATGCCCCCCCTGGTTACGCGCAGCGCCCCGAAATTTGTTTTTGGGCGGTTTTTGCTTTTTTTAGCGGATTTTGCTATTTTTAGCGGTTTTGTAAATTAATCCTGGTTTAAGGGATTAGGGTTTTGGTATCTACGAAATACCTAAAAACATTGTATATATATTGTATAGTGAATGGTGAAATTCGATATAATGAATATAAGAAAGGTTTTCCCGGTTGAGGGTTTCCGATATAAATCTCTGTGTACTATGTGAATGAGCCATTGATTAATTTTTGTTTTGCTTAAGAATCTATATGCATTGCTTTACTTCACAGGTTTAAAACTTACATTTTCCCCGACCCTCTCTCGAGTTATTAACCTTCGTGTTACTTCATCACCCGATATGTCTCTTGACCGCCAATTTGGGTTGCTTGATATCTACGGCCCGTTGGGCCCCATCAAATTCCGCACCTCCGCTATATTG
Source organism: Picea sitchensis (assembly GCA_010110895.2). Classification (NCBI taxonomy): domain Eukaryota; kingdom Viridiplantae; phylum Streptophyta; class Pinopsida; order Pinales; family Pinaceae; genus Picea; species Picea sitchensis. The sequence continues at coordinate 38,319 of SNQJ01S0017560.1, read as the reverse complement.
GCCCTTCTCCGCTATATGTAACCTGGTCCTCCAAACTATCGCACCTCCACCCTGATGTAGCCCCTCGCTAAATCTAAGACTTGGATTCCATCAAAGAATTTTTATGGCGATAACATAGGCTCCAACTGGGGATGTTATCCTCCCTGCAAGGTAGCAAAGAACTGTAGACCTAGTGCCTACCCATTGGGCTGTGATTTATTCATTTGATCTGAATCTGCTAGCCTTTATTCAAAAACTCGAAATTGACCTAGCATAGCTCAGGGCCTTCACCTCAGGCTTCAACTATGTTGCTTTTACTCCAACTTCTTTATGCAAAAAGAAAACGTAAAAATGAATATGCACAATGAATGGTTGGGGTGATGATTGTTTAAACAATGTAATCCTTGAGGAACCTATCATTCACGGGCCCTCCTCAAATAATGTCTCCATTACTCTCTTGTAGTAAGTAGGCATTACTCCCGTGATATGATGCAATCTTGAACGATCCCAGCCAGAGATGGTCAAACTTCCCGTGTTTTCCCTTATCTTTCTTTCTGGCATCCCATTTTAGTACCAAGTCTCCCAGCTTGAAATCATCTGCCTTGGTGAGTCTGTTGAAAGCCTCTTTGATCTTTTCTTGGCACAGTTGGGCATTATGGAAATCCTTTTCCCTTTTCTCTTCTCCGATTTGCGTATGTTTCCGCCTCCTGCTCCTGTAACAGCTTCATTACTGTAAATCCCAATGTAGTAGGAAAAATAGCTTATGTTCCATAAACAATCTGGAAAGGAGACGTGGCTATGGATCTCTTTGGGGATATTTTGTCAGCCCATAATGCATGGATGAGCTTTTTGTGCCAGGCCTTTTTGTTTTCTTGCAGCAGTTTTTTGAGGATTCTGACTAAAATTTCATTTGAAGACTCAGCCAATCCATTTCCTTGAGGATAATATGATGTAGAATCACCAAGGGTGATATTGTAATCTCTGCAGAATTTTTCTATTTTCTAGGATTTGAAAGTCGTTGCATTGTTTGTTATGATCTTCGTCGGGCATCTGAATCTGGACAGAATATTGTCTTCTAAAAATCGGATGATAACAACATATGTTGCCTTCCTAGTGGGAACTACCTCAATCCACTTAGTGAAATAATCTGTCATTGTCAGAATCCATTTGTGTTGAGCTGAGGATTGTGGGTGTATTTCTCCTATAAAATCCAGGCCCCACTGTCTGAAAGGGGCTTCCACCGAAATGGGTTTAAAAGGCAGAGACTGCAATTTTCCTTTCCCATCGAAAATATGACATTCATGACATTTTGAAACCTCTTTATAGACGTCGGGAAAAATGCTATGCAAATAGAATCTAGCCCTCAAAATATTATGCACAGTTGTCTTCCAATAATGATGACCCCCACAGTCACCCTTATGGAACTCTTTGATAGTTTTTTCTTCTTCTCCTTCTATCAAACAATTTAATAAAATTCCCGCTGGATCTTTCCATTACAGAGATCCATTCACTATACAAAATTTTGTTGCTTTCAGTTTCAAGAATCTGACCTTTGTTTTACTAAATTCAAGAGGAGCATGCAAATTTTTCAACACAAAGATGATGTCTGCATACCATGTGGAGTCAAGAAATTTCTGGGATATTTGAGGAGTCCTTTCTTCTTCTATGCCTTATGATAGGTCTATAATGAAATTTATTCCTAAGAGTTCACAATTTGTCTGTGCCATCAGCTTCGCAAGCCCCTGTCCCTTGATCAACTTGGTGGGTTTGATCTCAAGGTCATATTCTAATAGTACTGCTATCCATTTACTCCTCTTTCCTTCAGGGTCAGGTTGGGTTAAGATGTCTTTCACTAAGTTGTTTCATAGATAAGCAGTAGTACGGGAATATAGGATGTAAAATCTGAATTCTTTCAATGCCTTGACTAAAGCATATGCTTGCTTTTCCATGATGTCATACTTCAAAGGAGCATCCCTCAATGTCTTGATGTAATATGATATGGGATTCTAAAAATTCTGGTCGTCTTTCTGGAGTAAAACACCAGCAATTGTATGTTCTGAAGTGAACGAGAACAATATGAAATCATTTTCAAAATTAGTGTTGGCCAGCACAGGAGCCTTGATCAATGCCACCTTGATATCTTCAAAATATTTTATGGCATCGGGAATCCACTTTATTTCATTTCCTTTCTTGAGCATGTTCATAATATGTTTTATGATTTCGGCCAAATTAGGGATGAATCTTCTTAGAAAGTTCACTTTGCCTAGGAAAGATTGTACCTCCTTTTTACTTTTGGGTATGCCAATTTTTAAGATCCCCTCCACTCTGTTGGGGTCTACCTTTATCCCTTCTTTTGAAATAATGTGACCCAACAACTTTCCTTCTTCCATGGCGAAATTCGATTTCTTAGGATTCAATGAGATTCTGAACGTTCTACATTTTTGAAACACCCTTCTAATATGCTTGAGGTGTTGCTCATCTGAGGCAGACTACACAGTGATTTCATCAAGGTAGATAAAAATGAATTTGTCTTTTTCATCAGCAAAAGTTATGTCCATACCTCTTTGAAACATCGCCCCTGCATTCATAAGCCCAAAAGGCATCTTGGAATACATAAATGTTCCCCATGGTGTGGTAAATGTGGTCTTTTCCTGAACACCAGGGTGCACCATAATCTGATTGTATCCTGAGAAGCCATCTAACACTAACATTTTCTGAGAACCCACCACCTTCTGTAAAATATGATCCATCTTAGGCAATGGGTAATTGTCTTTTAGAGATACTTTGTTCAGATTCCTGAAATCCACACACAACCGGATTTCTCCACTCTTCTTTCTGACTGGCACCAGATTCGCCACCCATTTGGAAAATCTCAGGGACACTATGATTTTGGCTTCAAATAGTTTCTTTACTTCTTTCTCAATCAAAGTCAGTAGTAAAGGATTTATCCTCCTTAATTTTTGTTTGAAAGGTTTATGATCTTCTTTGATTGGGATCACATGTTGGATTATACTGGTGTCATAAAATTTCAAATCATCATAGCTCCAGGCAAAAACATCAGGGAACTCTTTCATCAATTTCATATATCTTTCCTTGACTTCGGGGTTGATATTTCTAGACATCTTAACGATCTTTGGATCCTTTGGAGTCCCAATATTGCAATCTTCCACATCCCCTTCATTTACTGTAATATTCAGACTTTTGGCCACGTCATTATTATCAAATATTTTCTCCAACGGGACCAGACCCTTGAGAATGATGTTGCTTTTTAGCCGAACGATATCTTTGCATGCAATGTGATTTTCAAAATACCCCTCTTTTGTGAAAGCAGTTGGGACCTCATCATCAAAGTATTCATCATCAATGCTCAAATTTTCGAACTCATTCTCCATCTTGAGGAAGATTTATGTCTGTTTTTCATCCTCGAAAACTTGCCAGTGCTTCATATTATCTGGTATTGTTGGCATGTACTTGACCTCAACCTTGTAGCTTTTTCCAGGGAAAATTGGAACTTTGAAAACTGTTGTTGAAGTAGCCAAGGCATCAACAACCTGATTTTGTTCTCTTGGAATTGTTGAAAGATTACACTCTAGAAACTTCTCAAGGAGGTCTAGTACCAAATTTCTATAAGCCCTCAGTCTGGGGTGTTTTGCTTGGTATATGCCTTTGTTTTGATTTATAATTAACTCAGAGTCTCCATGTACAACAATTCTTTTGGCACCCAATTCTTTCAAGAATTTTAACCCCAGTATTAATGCTTCATATTTGGCCATGTTATTCGTGCATTCAAAAACAAGCTTATAAGAACATAATTTTTAATCTCCTTTGGGACGATTGATCCAAACGCCAGCTCATGCTCCTTCTCTGCAGGAAGCTCCATCAAAACTCATATTCCATATCTGATCTTCTGCTTCATCCTGCTACTTTGAATACTCCTCAACCTATTTATCAAATTTCTCAGTCACATCAATTTCTTGTTCTTCTTCTCCACAACACAGGTCATTGAAGAAAATGGAAGATCCCAACTCGGTTTCTATAGAGTAGATGGGGTGATTACTTGGTTGTGACTTGTTTTTGACCATGTATTTGAGCAAAACTTCTTTGAAAAACCTTCTATCTTGACTGAAAACAGGGATGGTGGCATATAACATGTCCATCTGGAGGGTTCCTTTTAATTTTGCAGCCCAAGATCTTGACAACAACATGCCAAATTTGGGAGGGGTGTCAGCCACTACTACATCTGTGACCATGTTATTTGTTGGAATTTGTGCCAAAGATACCACCAGATCTTTAATAAGACCTAGGAATTTCACCTTCCTGGAATCGAAAGAGAACAGATCTTTGTAAGCCCTAGTGATGTCTAAGCCTAGTTGGTCCATGACCACTTTGGGCATTATGTTATGAGATGATCCTGAATCCAACATGGCATTGTGTAGAGTCATATCATGGACTTTCAGTCTAACATAGAAAGGGGGAACTTCTTTGTTATCACCATTTTCTTCTACTCTTGGTCCGAATAAGATGGCAGGGTGGTCATCTTGGATATCAGAAGCATGTTTTGTCTTAAGCATCTTGATGATTTGATTTCTATATTCACTATTTTTTATTAATTCATTAAATGGTACAGAAATTTTGATCTTGGCCATCTCATTTTCAAAATTAAAAGAGGATGAAGTCTTCTCTACCTCTTTGGTGATTGTTTCTTTCCTAGCCTCCAATATTCTCTTATGGGGTTCTTCTTTCTGTTTTCCTTTGTCCATAGTACCCTTTGCAGCAGGGTCCTTCACAATAGAGTCTTTTGCAGCTGAATCATTTGTAGCAGAATCTTTTTTGGGCTGACTTGAAGAATGTATGTTACTCTGAGCTTATTTGTTGGGGTTTCCCTTTGTAGGGTTTGGAGGTACCCTTTGATTCTGAAGGTTATATTGTCTTTGGAATTGCATGATGGCATTCTGCAACCCTGTCTGGTAATCTTATGTTTCTACTGATAGCCTTTGCTCATCATCTTGCAAAAAGATCTCACTTGCGTCCATGAATTTATCGTGTTCTTATTTAGTAAAAAACACCTATGTTTCTTTATCATCACAACAATTCATGTTGTCTTCAAAATATCCATCATAATTCTCATCTACATAATTAGTTTGAAAAGGAGGCCTTATTTGTTGTTCCCCCTGATTTCCTTGATTTTCCTGAATTGACTGATCTGCTTGATTTGCTTGGTTCCCGTGATTTCCCGGATTTCTTTTCTCTCTTTGTCTAATTTGTGGGATTTTTGGTCTCCTCAGATTCCTGGGTGGACCATCAGCCTGTTCTCTGGGGTTAGGCCTATTACCCAGAGCCATTCACTCCATCATTATTTCCATGTTTCTCATCATTGCTTCAAACCTTTCTTCTGACGTTTGTGATGTCTAAGGTTGTGCTTTATCTTGAGTTTTATTCATGTCTCTGCCAGAGTTGGATTTCATCTTTCCTGAAGCCATTAGGTTTACTTCGAATTCTATGGCATCAGACATCATATCATCCAATGTAGCAGATCTTCATTCTCTTAATAATAAATCAAATCACTTTCAAAAGAATTAGAATATCTGAGCTGAGCATCTTTNCAGCATGAATCAAATTATAGACCTTCATGAATCTGGCTAAAAAATCTTGCATTGTTTCATCGTGTGATCTCTTCATGTTGTTGTACTGGGTCAACAACTGAAGGGGATTCTTCTTGTATCCCCATTTTGCAAGAAGTTGGTTTCAAAGGCCTCAAAATCTATGATACTAGCTGGTGGAAGGGCTCTGAACCACTTCCTCACTTCTCCTACAAGACTCTGTGTAAACAACCTCATTTTCACATCTTCAAAGTACACCTCTTCCAAGTCTATGAAATCATTAAACCATTCTAGATGCTTCTAGGCTGATATGTTGCCTTCAGCATCATATAGTTTGATCCTTAGGTTATAATATTGAGGTAAATCATGTAGTTGAGCAGGCAGTATGAGGGGAGAAAATCTAGCTGCCACAGCTGCTGTGAAAGGTCGGAGTGGTTGTTGGTTCTGAGCGGGGGTTACTATAGTCCTAGCAGATGCGACTAAAATCAAATCTTGGAATCTCTTTTCGTCAAACATGGTCTCGCTTAAATAAGATTCAGACTTAGTTTTGAATAGGGCTTGCTCAAATTTCACATCGAACTCAAGGTATTCAATGCTAGTCACTTTGTCCTTGGGCAAGGACAGATATCGGTCTGGATGCAACATTGGGGTTACTGGATTTTCTTTTCTTTTACGTACAAGCTTTTCAGGGTCAGACACATGGATTGCAGCTTCTGGGTCTGGGTTGCTCCTGGTGTGAATTTTCTTAGGAGCCAGGATTTCTATCTCACACTGTTTGGTGCAACTGGTCTTCTAGTAACGGAGTCGCCAGGGAAAAAATAATCTCATCCAATAAGGTATTTGATCCACTGTCACCCTCAGTGATAAAACTAAATCTTTAAATTCGTTTTTGCCAGGGAAGATTTTTCAATTTTGTCCCTGACAACGACGCCAAAATGTTAGCACTCTGTAAATTTTGTCTGGCTTTTAGAAAAATGACAGAGCTAACTATTTCAACCAACTTTAGAGTTGGTCACTAGCCTTCTCAACTCAGAGAGGGCTCTCTCATGTCACTGGATATTTCTTTGGCAATCGGTGGCTAGATTTAGTTTGTTTTGGGGGTTTTTATAAAGTTGTTGACGAGGAAGGGGAGGGACACTCAGGGCTATGGAGTCAAAATTATGAAAGTGAATGAAAACAATGATTGGTTGATAGAACTCTCCAGAGGATAAAGGCTAACTGAGGCAATGAATATGAGTTGTAAATTGAGTTTAATTAGAGTGGTAAGAGGAAGGAGGAAACAAATAACTGCATCAGATCATTACTGAAATGAATTCTGAATTAGTTAAGAAGAAATACACACAGTTTAAATTGCTTAAGACGAGAGCATCACAAGATGAATTTTGGGCCTTTAACTCTCCAATTTAAACAAAAGAAAATGCAAATGGAAATAAAGAACATAAGAAATACATACAATGAAGGAAGACAAAACTCATATCACCACCATTAGAATCTTTTCATAGAGACTTCAAAATCTTCTGCATATGTATTCAATTCAGCTCCAGAAAATTACAATTGAGTTCAGAAACAACTAAAAGGTTCCCTTGCACTTCTGCCAACATTAATTCATTCAGAATTTCTAGTACTTATACAATTTGATTACAATGGTTGAAACCAAAACGTTTCAACTTCTAAAACTGACTATAATAATTTCAACTGATAGTCTCGGCATATGAACTGATTTACAATGATTAAACCAAAAACGTTTCATAAACTAGGGACGGATCTCTCTGACTTCTCGGCTTCCTTTGCGCCATCTGTCTTGTTGTGATCCCCTATTGAACTTTCTAGTTTGGTGACACTTGGAGGTTACTTACTGGTCCCTAGAAAACTGTATTTTGTCCTGCCCAGTCACACGATCTCCTTCCACTGTGAGTCAGAAGGAATCGTGTAATCCATCATTTCCTTTATCAGAATCTCCAGGTCAATGCAAGTAGCGTAAGACATAGTTGGCAGCCCAGTTTTCATTATCTTGAACTGATTTAAAATCTCAAAGTCTAGGGCCAAATATTCCACCAAACTAGGTCCCTTCAGATTCTCTTCCAGGCCTTCAAATTTTGAATGATCCATTCTGCACTGAGTGAGGAGAGAATTGTATTCCTCTTGATTGTATAATTTCCCTTTACCATCCCAAAATGGTGGGAGTCCCTTGATAAACAATTGTTCAAATGTATCCCTAAACTCTTGTATACTATGTTCCATTTGCATAGCTTTGGTTTGAACCGACTTGAGAAAATTATGCTTAGTGATGATCCTCCTAGCCCAAATGATCAGTGTAGTTTTGTCCTTTACCCCAATGGTCTGAAGATCAGCAATGGACACATAATTCAACAAATCAATATCATTTTGGGCCCATTTCGAGGGTTTTTTCGCCAGTGTTTCATTAATAACAGTACATTTGCTTCGGGCAGTGATAGCCATGTTGTCTTTGTCATTTATAAAATTTAGATAAACCCTGAATTTAGTAGCTTCAGCAGCAATAGAATCCCAGATTACATGTTTATCTCCTTGCAACAGTACTTTTCCCTTCAACCTCGTCTTCAGCTTGTTCACCCTCTCTTGCAAATCTTGAATCTCCTTTTGAAATTGGGCCGTCTTTTCTTCCTTCATTTTCATCTCTTGTTGCAGCTTTTCTATGACCTCCTTAAGGCTCTTGATCTCCCTTGTCTTTAATCTTACTTGGGACATATCCTTAACCAATCCATCGGTGCTTGATTCAATTTCTGTCGTAGAAGGTACAATAACAACCATGTCTGATTTTGTTGCATGTCCTCGTGCCCAACTCTCTTTTTCCTTTTCAAGCTGCAATACTTTGGCTTTGTAATTTAGCGCTTCATGTATGAATGTCTCCTTTTCTTTCTCTAGAGCAGCTAACTCTATTTCCTGTGGATGTTCTATCACAGACATCTTCATATTCTTCTTTTGGCTTTGGATCATCTTCTCTTTCTCATCTAAAGAAGCTTTTACCCCCTGAGGGCCTTAAAATTCCAATCTTTTGACCTGGGTCTGCCAGGCTTTGCTGGATGCTTTCTCCTGCTTCAACTGTCCATCTAATTTAAGTGCATGGGTTGTTAGTATTGAAACCCTCGGACTCAGATTCAGATAGTATTAATATAGCATGTCATTGGGGTTTATGTGGAACTTTACCTTGTCTGGGGCAACAATATTCTCATAGTGCAACTTTATTTCAAACACTTTATCCTCATCTTCCACTTCTATGTTAAATGTATTTCTTTCCACATCCCTGACTGAGAACAAGTAAGCCCTGTGCTAGGGGATCTTTTCTACTTCAGGCAACAAATCTCTTATCTCACTATTGGCCATACTTCCTTTCACAACATACCGATTCGCTAAATCTTCTCTGGATTGGTAAACTGCCCCAAGTGTCTTGCTAAAGATATGTTTCTTGTTGCTGAAAGCCCTTGAGCTGCTTTCACCCTGTGGCATACTCTTTGTGTTAGATTCTTCATTTTTGTTTCTTCTTTCCACCATCTACATGCTCATTTTGTCTTTGGGCTCTTCCTCCTTTAGATTTACTACCGATGGGGACTGTGTGATCTTCAGTTTCTTGAGAACATTTTGTTGACCACTGGTGCCCAAAGCCTTTGAACTGCACCTTTTGTTATAAACACTTATCTTGGGAGCTTTAATAATCAACCTTGAAGAAGTTTTTATGTCTGGATCTATTGTGGGGTTGACTCTATTTTTTGTGTTTGATGAGATGGTTATTTTTGTGTCAAATACATCAGAGTCCCTGTCAATTAGGGCTTCTTCTTTAGAAGCAGGCTCTTGCTCTGTTACGTATAAAATGATAGGTTTCATGGCCATGATGAAAAATACCTGTGAATCAGCGGAGGATGTGCGAGTTTTGTTCACTGTCAAGCTTCAATTTCGAACGGAGCGTTTGCGCCAATTTTCGAATGTTTGAATGATTTGAAATATCATAAAATAATGATCGGGGCCCTCCTTTTATATGCATTTTTCGATATCGGGGGCAAGAAAAAATGGTTTTAGGTAGACTGTTTTTCGCCCCGATATGCCTCTGGTGGTGCCACATGTCTTCGAAGTGAAACCATGGTATTTTCCCCGGCCCGCTCTCGAGTTATTAACCTTCACGTTACTTCATTTCCCGATGTGTCTCTTGACCATCTATCTGGGCTGCTCAAGATCTACGGCCCGATGGGCCCCATCAACTTTTGCGCCTCTGCTATATTGGCCCTTCTCTGCTATATGTAACTTGGTCCTCCAAACTATCGCACCTCCACCCTAATGCAGCCCCTCGCTAAATCTGAGACTTGGATTCCATCAAAGAATTGTTATGGCGATAACACATCAGTCTCGGTAATTTATCAACCCGTGTTGGTTTTTGAAAGGTCCCTTTCAACTTTTTCATTGCTTTGGACTCAAGACCTTATCCACCTCGGTTGAAGTTCTAGAGAAGTCATTTGTTTGCGATGTTTCTCTTAGGAATTTTTAGTGGAGTGCTTCTTTGTATAGTTGGCCTTAAGTTGTGTTAGTATCACCACTTTTGGATCCTCAATTCAAGGTGGTCTACCAATCACTTTATTGGTTGGGAAGGACCCCTAGTCTTTCTCTTGAAAGTGTGGATCTGCCTCCTAGAAGGCATATGTTTTTCTACCACTAATTCGTTGATGTTAGTGTGCAAGAATTTTTCGGACTCTCCACCCTCTGCTAGTCATGATAGGGGCAAGCAACCGGCCTCTGCGAGTCATGCTAGAAACAAAAGTCCATTCATTGCAAGTCATATTGGAAATAGTTCACCAACCTCTGTAAGTCATGTTGGATATTTTCAACTAGATGCTACAAGTCATGTTGGGGGAAAGCAATCGGCCTCTCTGAGTCATTTTGGGAGAAAAATTCCAGTCACTACAATTCATACTGGCAATAGTTCACCAATCTCTTCTAGTCATGTTGGAGATTTAAAATCAGTCGCTTCAAGTCATGTCGATGGAAAGAGCCCAGTCCCTACAAGTCATATCATATTTTAGCAGCTAGCCCCTTATAGTCATGCTAGGAGCACGAAAACAACCTCTGCTAGTCATGTTGGAGTTATGTCAACAACCTTTGCGAGTTATGTTGAAGAAAAGAAACCAGTCGTTGCAAGTCATGCTAGGGGCATGAGTCTAGTCATTGCTAGCCATACTAAACAAATATCACCAACCTCTACAAGTCATGTTGGGAGCATGTCATTGGCCACTACAAGTCATGTTGGGGGAATTGATATTGTTGAGAAACATAGACTAATAGGACATAAGCCCAAGTTCCCTTGTAAGCTTTGCAAGGGATATCAATTTACTCATTTGTGCCCCGGTATTCCATAGGTACTGAGACTGTGGTCCTTGTATGAAGGCCCTTCTAGTCCCGAGTCATATTTGGTTTCCCAACAACCTATTCAATCATTGGTTGATTAAGTGGTCATGCCAATGAAATATTCGGCAGATCCCACTCTTCTTTTGGGGGGTGATGCATCTCTTGACCAGGTTGTCTCACATCCTATTCAACCAGTGATTGAGGAAGTGATCACACAGATGCAATCTTCGATAAATCCCACTCTTCTCTTGAAGAGTGATGAGTCTACCAAAGTGATTGTGTTGATGCAACCTGCAATCAATCCTACTCTTCTTTTAAAGAGTGAATAATCTATCGACTATGTCTTTAGCATTTCCAGTTCAGTACCTTCTGAAGAAGGGGGCATTCCACCCTCTTCGAGTACTCTCCCTCCAAGTCCTAGAATGGTTTCCTTTGATTGGAATTATATTGTTGAGCCTTGCCTTCCTTCTTTTGCACCTTTCCAGATAATGGTCAAAGTTAATTCAACATGCATTTTTCATTTTATTGTAGATAAAGGAGCCTCCACAAGTATTTTATCCTCCTTGTCTTGGAAAGATTTGGGTTCTCCAAAACATTTTTCAACTACTAGTGGGTTGCTAGCTTTCGACAAAAAACCTAGTAAATGTTTAGGGATTATTCCTCAGTCTCCTATCATGTTAGATGGGAATATTGTCCTAGTCTATCTTTTAGTGGTGTTGGGCCATTTAGACTTTAATATGCTTCCTGGGAACGATTATGTTTATACTATGAATGTTGTGTTGTCTATGTTCTTTCGTGTGATGCATTTCCCTCACAATGGAAGCATTGTCACGATTGATAAGCTTTCATCTAATAATCACCATCCTAGTTTGAATTTAGCTCAGGTTTCTCCTTTGTATGTTCCTAGTGTTCAAGTAGACTCTTCCTCACCATGGGTGAATTATGTGGCGCCATGTCCTCAGTGTTCAATTACTTCTGAGAAGGAATATTTATAATCATGTTTTCCTTCTAAAAACATGGTCTCAACAATTGATCAGGCGTTGTATCCGATGGGGGCATGGGAGCCCTTTCTTCCCCCTTTTGGCCCGAGCAATCTTGAGTTTCTTCTCAAGTATGGTATTATTGTTTGTGAGACCTTGAGCCCTGGTATGTGTGTGTTTTCGAGTCCTAATTTCTTGGACATTGAATTGCCTTCGAATGAGTCTATCCTTGAAGCTATGATTATGGATTTATGACCTCCTCTTGAACTGAAAGATTTATAGGTTGTTTACCAAAGAATCCCTTGTCCTAAGCCTAGTGATGGGCTCTACCTAGAGAAATACTATGCATAAGTCGTAAGGTTGTGCGATGCTTTGTACATATTGTAATTTTAGGGTTTCTTGTTTTCAAGTTTTCTATTCCATAACACATGTTATTATCATAGGTTGATATATTGGAATTTTTAACTTATCAGTGAAGTGTTGTTGGTATTATATACAGGACTTTGGAGACATTTTCTTTGGTGCATTTTTCCCATGTCGATCCATTTTTACACGTAATGATCTCGAAATTGGCATATAGGTTAGATTTTCTCCTTCATGCATTTTTGCATTATTTGTTTCTTGTTTCATTTGACCTTAGGATCGACCCCATTAAGATGCGACACAGAACCTTCTTTGTTGTTTAGAAGTGTTGTAATTCACGTGGTAGAGCCTACCATTCATGGGTGTCATAGTTAGAACCATGTTCATAGTTTGGTGCCCATGCTGAAGTACTTTCATAGGCTTGAGAGTCTTATTATTCCCGCCATGAAATTGCGTCAAAACCTCGTATTCTTCTCAATCTTATTCTAGATATTTACCCGTGGGGCTCCCATACTTATGTGTTGAGTTGTAATACCGCATTGAATTCTGCTACTTGTGATTTTGATCCTAATGTCGACATTAGCTTGTTGTTCTTTAGCCTCTTATGCATTCTCATTAGTTGCTAGCCTTGCAATATTTTCCTTTGCGACTTGACACATATATCCCTTGAGGAAACTTTCCCCTGAGTGTCCATACCCTGCACATGCTTCTAGGAATTAGGCATAGGTATGTTCCTTGCGATTGGAATAATTTTTCTTGCCCTATGACACTTGTTTCCTCCATTGTATTATAGCATTCTTTTTCTCCTTTTTCAGGATTACATAATATGAAAAAGATAAAAAAAAAAAAATCAAACAACGAAAAAAAGAGTGTGGGAATGAGTATTCTTTGCCACGATTGACAACAGTCGAATCACCTATGAACAAAGCACAAATTTTTGAGTCTAGTCTCAACAATTTGGGTTAGTATGACTTTAGAAAACTGAACTAGTTACACAAAGTTTTTACTCCTCTGACAATCACTATGGAGAGTTTGTAGTTGCCTCCTGCATCACATACTTATGTCAATGTTCATTTTTCAGTTTATGTTGCCTAAGTCACTTATTATGTTGTATTTTTGTTTAGAGGAAGTTTTATCCTGTGTTGGCCATTCCGCAAAATTCTTGGCTTTTCAAGTTGGCCTTCCCATGTGTCAAGTACATCTTAGAATCGAAATTATCTTTTTCCTATACTTGTGTTGGTATGGAGGGTCCCCACTGACTTCCTTCCAATGGGTTAATCTCTTATCCATTATGACAAATTTCTCTGATAGTTTGACCTAGAGTCGCACCCTGGTCCTATTTACATCATTGCTAGGTGACCTTGTGCTCAACAGATGGCATTCCATCATTGGTCGCTAACTAAATGGTTTCCCTTGTGTTCAATGTTAAGAACATTATTCACACATTGGGATTCATGTAGTACCTTGGATTCCATTTGTCCTCATTGGTGTTTTCCTCACCTTTGTCGACGGTCTTCATTATTGGTTGTTATTCATAGGGTCTCTATTTACATCTGGTGCATGCAATAGACGTACTTCACAGTGGTCCTTTCAATATTACATTTGAGTCCTTTCAAATATTTTTCCTTCTGCTACTCCTTGTGTTGGATGATGAGGGATGTCTTAATTCCCTCCTTCCAGCAGATCTCTTCCTATCAACTTTATTACATCTTGCTTTGGGACATGGATCTAGAGTCCTTCTTAGTACCTTGGGGCTTGCAGTCATCATTGGTAGGTTCCCTCTCTATTGACAGTGGAAATACATCAATGCCCCCTAATCGATAAATTCTACCAGATGTTCGATTTCATATCCTCTATTCACACTCATTAGATTGTACTAGGTACCTTGACACCCATTATCAATATCGGTGGGCTATCTCACATTTTTTAACAGTATACATTAATGATCAGTAATCAAATGGTGTCTCATTGTGTTTGACTTCAACACATCTATTTGCATGGTGCAGACTCATACCATGGTGATTCATTTGAAGACCTCGATAATGTAGTAGCATCACCTATTTTATGTTTTTTCCCAAGTTGCAATTGGATAGTACCACTCCTTACATCGGTACTTGTGAAGGATTGTTTATCCATCTCTTTCCCCCAGATATCCTTCAGATATCCTTCACTGATTCTGAGACATAGATCCACTGTGTATCTCTTTTGAGGCTATGATATTTGTTTGAAATGGATCCACCGTGTATCTCTTTCGTGGCCATGACCACTAATTTCTATCTATAAATTCTTCATGGATTCACAGTGTACTCAATTGGTGGCCATGCTTATCATCACACCTGAGAATGGGTATGCCCGCCTCAGGAATTGAGTTTTCTGACTTGGTTTTGTGTCGATTGTTGTCCTTAGATTGGATTATGGTGACGTTCACCCTGGCTAACTTCTCTTCGAGGAATTATAATGTATTTTGGCCATAAGTTTCTCTTTTGACCTCACACATTAGGGGGAATTTGTTATAGCGTCAATTTCCACCATTGAAGCATTGATGCTCTTATTGGCCTAATCCCTATCCTATTTACAGACAACTCTTCCCCATACCTCCTTGAGACCTATCCTAATTAAATTTTGAGTTATGGGTTTGGTTAGTTTCCTAACTCCTTTTACCCGTACCCAACCATCTCTAACCAACTAGAGACTGCATAAAAGGGTCATTTTGTCCAAGGAGAAGGGTAATGATAGATAATGATACTTTCACATAAGATCAAACACTTATATGGTTATCCCAAATGAGTCTGTAAGCCCATACATGATTTGAATTGGAACCTCTCCAAAATTTTGTAATAAGCACGCAGTTGCTTTCTCTTTTGTAAATCTTGTAAACATGTCATTTTTATTTTATTTTGTCTTTTTTGCAAAAATTGGAAGTGGAAATGAATCATTGTGATGGTTGGACTTCCAAAGGAAACCCATTAAAAAACAAAGGTTGTAGTAAAGAAGACATCAACAAGGGAGATAGGGAAGGACAATAGCAGAAATTGAAGCTCGAAGAGAGTAACCTGCTTGAAGTTGGGTGGACGAAAGAGTTAATGTGCATGTTCACTCTAAGCAAAGGTGTCTCTGAGCCTTGGACTCTGCAATTTTGTAATGCCAGTGAGTAACAATACACATAGTCTGTGTATCGCTCACCCCTTTGTAATTTTCTCCCAAGCATAATAAAAATCCCATTTAAATGATGATATCTTAGAGCTAATGCATTTTTTTCTTGGGTATATTTGTTATGATTTGTAGTGCTCTATACATACTTTGTTGAACATTTCCAGCCTATAGCACCCACGCACACAGTCTATTATTGTTGGGCACATTTTCTAATTGTCAGGGCATTTTCTTGTTGGGCATATATATATATATATATATATATATATATATAACAAATTTTGGGATTGTCGTGGTGGATGAAAGAGTTAATGTGCATGTTCACTCTAAGCAAAGGTGTCTATGAGCCTTGGACTCTGCAATTTTGTAATGCCAGTGAGTAACAATACACATAGTCTGCATATCGCTCACCCCTTTGTAATTTTCTCCCAAGCATAATAAAAATCCCATTTAAATGATGATATCTTAGAGCTAATGCATTTTTTTCTTGGGTATATTTGTTATGATTTGTAGTGCTCTATACATACTTTGTTGAACATTTTCAGCCTATAGCACCCACGCACACAAATTTTGGGATTGTCGTGGTGTTTATTAGCTACCCATAGACCATATACACATTTTTTCCCACTCGTCAGCCAACAATTTCTCCCATACATTTTTATTTGTCATTGAATGTTGAAATCAACTTCCCAACATTTTTGACTCACCATGGGTTGACAAAATCGCCCTCGGATGTTTTATATTCATCATGGGTCACTGAAATCACTCTTTAAACGTTTTTACATGTCGTTGGTCATCAAATTCACCTTCCATAATTTCCTTTCAGTTGTTGGTCACTAAATTCGACTTTCCCAATTTTTCCCTTCACATTTGGGTGTCAAAGTCGCCTCTTATCTATTTGTTTTTCCCACGGGTGGACTCACTTTGACTTGGCTTCCCCTTTGGTCGAGTTTCCTTCTTCATTTGACCGACAAACATACCTTGGTCAAATCGACTTAGATGAGCTCGACTTCGGTAAATTTGACTTGGATCAATTCAACTTGGTCGACTTGCATTACCTCCAACCCGATTTGCCACATCTTTTTGTATCGTTTTGTTTCGAATCGACTTGTGGCTTGATTGGTCGAGAATTTCCCATCATCCAAATATATAAGGTTATAATTGTTGTATTCTGTGAAAGTATCTATATTAGTGAGATGGAAATACCATAGGCCTACCATTTATGGATCAAATGGTATCAGAGCAGGTTCGCTAAAGTCCTTGAAGAAGCTACCATAGGAAAATATTTGAATAGAGAGAAGCTAGAAGAGTTGAGGGACTTCAACATGTAGATCCAAGAAGAAAGTTGGTACTGGAAGAAGAGAGAATATGAGTTGGAGAAAGAGCTTACCAAGCACCAGGACTCCTACACCACCATGAGGAAATAATTAGACAGGAGTAGATTGCAGCTCTTGTAGTTGGGAGAGAAATTCATTAAGTTGGATAATTGGCAGGAGGGTAGGTGCACTGAGATCACTACTCACCTATACCATAAATTAGCAATGAAGGAAGAGGCATTGAAGAAGCTAGAAGCATTTTTCCAAGAGATCAAGAAATCCCCTTCCATTACCACTATTGAAGCTAGTACCATGACGGAGACAAGCATGGTTAACTCGCCTTCTAAGAGCCTTTCTCAAGAAACCTTTGGTAACTTTGACAAGCACACTAGAAGCATCGGTTCCAAACTCATGAGGCAAATGGGATACGATGTCCAAGGACTAGGAAACGGGGGCCAAGGGATTGTGATTCCTGTTGTAGCTCAACAGAGTCCCAAGCATGAATTCCTAGGGTTCAGTGGACAAGAAGCCAGCACAAGTGCACCTCAAACCACTTTTGTCAAGGCAAGGGGAACCAGAAAAGAAACCATGTGCAGCAAGCCACTCAAATATGCTTTTATAAGATTGGAAGAGGGTAGAAAAGAGATGAATCTACCATCCATATTCACTCCAACTCTTGAGGGACCAAGCAACCAAGCTAGCAAGCATCATCAAAGACTGAAAATTTATGGCTTAGTTTGTTTCTGTTGCAAGAAATAGGGTCATAAGGATAGTGATATTTGGCACTCTAGAAGGCCAAGCAGAGCCCATGCATGAACTATTGTTTTTATTGTAGATTGAATGGACATTGGGAGGCCAAATGTTGGAGGGTTCATCCAGAACTCCATCCCAGGAAATGAACAACCAAGAAGAAATTTTGGAGAGTCGGGGTCGAGGGTAAAGAGAAGTTACTTGCACTTGCATCCCAAGGAGAAGTGGTTGTCCAATGACCTATTGCAACCAAAAATGCCATTTCCAGCCATGAGAAGGACTATAGGGTTATGCTAAAGGCATCCCCTACTCAGCTCTTATCTTCCATCCTACATCGGAGGCACCCTTTCGTGGATTTTTTCCTGATTTTGCTTGATGATTGAAGAAGAAGATTGAAGGGAGTTGAAGATTTTGGGGACCAAAATCCTGCAAATGGGGAGGTGTGATCCGAACTGGATCCTCTCCAAAACTTCATAATAAGCGCTCAATCTCTTTCACTTTTGTAAATATTGTAAACATGTCATTTTTATTTTATTTTGTATTTTTGGAAAAAATTGGAAGTGAAAACGAATCATTGTGATGGTTGGCCTTCCAAAGTCATCCCATTAAAAAATTAAGGTTGTATTGAAGAATACATCAATAAGGGATATAGGGAAGAACAATAGTAGAAATTGAAGCTCAAAGAGAGCATCCTGCTTGAAGTTGGGTGGACAAAGGAGTTAATGTGCATGTTCACTCTAAGCAAAGGTGTCTTTGAGCCTTGGCCTCTGCAATTTTGTAATGTATATATGAGAGTTATGAGATATAAAATCTCTCGGGCATAATAAAATCTCATTTAAATGATGATATATGAGAGTTAATGCATTATTTTCTTGGGTATCCTTTTTATGAGTTGCAGTGCTCTATGCATAATTTGTTGAAGAACATTTTCAACCTGTAGCACCCACTTTTGTTGAAGAACATTTTCAACCTGTAGCACCCATGCACGTATATATTATTTTACACATAAGATATATATATATATATATAGGATATGGTTTAACAGTTGTCGATGAGTGGGAAACAACCCACATGGTCCATGGTATACATATACATATATATATATATATATATATATATATATATATATATATATATATATATACCATGGACCATATGCATTTTGTTTCCCACTCATCGGCCAACAATTTCGCCCATACGTTTTTCTTTGTCGTTGAATGCCGAAATCGAATTCCCAACGTTTTGACTCATTGTGGGTTGCCAAAATAGCCCTTGGATGTTTTCTATTCATCATGGGTCGCTGAAATCATTCTTTAAATGTTTTTACATGTTGTTGGTCATCAAATTCACCCTGTATAACTTCTTTTCAGAGTTTGGTCATTAAATTCGACTTTCCCAATCTTTCCCTTCACATTTGGGCATAGAATTTGCCTCTTATCTATCTGTTTTTACCACGGTTCGACTCACTTCGACTTGGCTTCCCCTTTGGTCGATTTTCCTTGCTCATTCAACCAATAGACATCCCTTAGTCGAATCGACTTGGATGAACTCGACTTGGGTAAATCCGACTTGGGTAAATTCGACTTGAATCAATTCGACTTGATCAAATTGCATTACCTTCGACCCAACTTGCCACATCTTTCTGACTCATTTTGTTTTGACTCAACTCGTGGCTTAACTGGTCAATAATTTCCTATCATCCAAACAGCTAAGGTTATAATTTTTTTATTCCACATAAGTATCAATTTTAGTGAGACGAATAGGCCATAGGCCTACCATTTACAGATCAATACATATCCCTGTTGTTGTTGGTTTTTTGACCTAGAAACCCTTGTTTCGAGCCTCATTCTGATCACCAACCTATCTGACCAAAAGTCTCCCATATATTTTCTTTGGGTCCATGGTGAATTTAGTGTCAAAAACAATCCTTATAGCAAGAGTTGGGTGGAGGAATCTAGGATCTCTTTTGACAGGGAAACGCCGCGTCGGACAAGTAAAATCTATAACTACCTAACTATTGTTCATCAATAATATAGAAACACATTCCTTTGAAGTATTATTTTGGTATTGTTTAAATCTGTAGTTCTTTTATATATGCTTCATAGCTTTTATATTTTCATCATTTTTCATATAACTAATCGGTAGTTATTAGTATAACTACCTCTCTGTATAGGTTTGCTTGTTTGATATTCTTCCAGGTTGCAGAGGAACCATTGGAAAAGAGTGAAGGGACTCTGACAATTGGGAACAACATCAATCGTTGGGACTGCTAGTGATTTAATCTTTCTCTTTCTCCCAATAATTAGTTATTTCTTTGGAATTTAGTTATTATATCTTTGCTTAGTACTCTTTATGGAATTTTCTTCTTGTATGGTCATTGGTACGTTGCAGTAAGCCCTCTACTGTAGGGGATTTTTCCTTGAAATCACCTAGAATAAGAAATCTACATGAAACAGCCTGAAGGATTTGTAGTAAAGGGCGAGAAAGAGATGGTGTTGAAACTGAAAAGATCCCTTTATGGTCTAAAGAAATCACCAAGGATGTGGTACCAAAATTTTGATGCATACATCCTTAGTTTGGTATTTGTGAGAAGAAAGGTTGATCACTTTGTATATTCCAAGGAAGAAGGCAGTTGTTTCATATATGTAGTGTTGTATGTTGATGACATGTTGTTGGTCATAAACAACATGGAAGCTATAAAGGAGGTGAATATGCAACTATCCTTCAAGTTCGACATGAAGGATCTCAGTTTTGTGAACTTCATTCTAGGAATGGATATCAAGAGAGATCGAGCAGTTAGAAAACTTTGGTTAAATCAGAGAAAGTATATCAAAATAGTCTTGAAGTGTTTCAACATGCAGGATTGCAAACCTTTCAAAGTTCCAATTCCTGTGGGTGGGGAACTAATTGTTGAACAGTGTCCAAAGACACACGAGGAAATAGAGGACATGGCATCGGTTTTCTATGTTAGTGTTGTTGTAGTTTGATGTATGCAATGGTTTGAACTTGACTAGAGATATTGAATGAAGAATGTTGACCAACATATATGTGTTCAATATGTTTGGTGTAGCAATCAGTTGGATGAGTAAGATACATGCAGTTGTAGCCTTGTCTACAACAGAAGTTGAATACATCGAAGCCACCCATGCAAGCAAAGAAGTTGTGTGGTTGCATAGATTGTGTTCAGGGATTAGGTTTGAACAAAAATCTATGAAGATAAATTGTGATAGTCAAAGTGTAATTTTCTTGGAAAATAATTGAGCTTACCATTCAAGGACAAAGCATATTGATGTAAAATACCATTTCATATGAGAGACATGGTGGAAAGCAAGAAGGTGTTTCTGGATAAGGTAGACACTTTGGAAAAAATAGCATACTCTTTGACCAATTATGTGAGTGTCGTGAAGTTATATTAGTGTAGAGAGGCAATGGGCATTGATGCCTTGGGTCAGTGAACAGAAATCCAAATTCTCTTTCACAAAATAAGACAACAAGTGGGAGAATGTTGGGTTTTTATATTCTTTGCAGTCAAAACATAGTCAATTGAATGGCTAGTCGAAGTGGACCGACTAGGTGAATATTTGAATGGAAGGTTAAGTCAAGTTGATGGTCTCGTTAATTTGAAGGTCAGGTTGACAATTCGAGCCTATTGGAGGTTTACAGGAGGTCAAAACGTAATCAAATGCAAGGTTGACTAGTAGCTGACTGGAATACCAATTGAAATTTGACCTGGCGGTCAACTATAATAGAATATCGAGACTCACATGATTGCATCCAATTATATGCAGGGTCTGTAACCATTTTTAGGCATCATGAATTAGGGTTTCGAATGCTATAATGCATATAAATATGGCATGATTTAATATTGAAAAAGGTGATGTGAAACTCTCGAATTGAGAGTTGTGTAATGGTCATGTAGATGTAAGTATTTTAAAAGAGCCATATTATCCATTTGCCACATGCCAGCTCAATGTTTCATCAATATATTAATGGGAAAATTGGATATTTTAGAAGAAAGGACTCAAACGATTAACAGTTATATAACAAGTGACATTAATGTCCACCATTCAACATGACTCCATAGTTTTCACTCTTGTCAAAGTTAACATGTGAGTATTTTCTTTTTCTCTTATTTAGTCCAAAACACCAAGTTGAGAGGTCTCTCAGGAAATGATTTGTCTTTTAGAATGATTTATAATTTCAATTGGAATTTATGCAATCCCTCTCCGATCTTGATAGATCTAGGGTTAAAATAATACAAAATCCCAAAACAAAATAATGACATATGATCCTTCCACAAATAAGTAAACATGGAATATTGCATGGAAAGAGTTTTAGAATACTTGTCTATTTAGAGACAGATCTTCACTATGGGTAGCCCCTGTTCTGTACCATTCCATTTAATGACAAACATGGTAGATAATTAGTTTGGTATTATCTATAATTAAAGATGTTCCAAGTCCAATGCATAAATAACTAATTATACCTAGATCTTAACTCGAGTGAACAATTTTGATTTAAACCAAAATTAATTTGTCTTAAAAAAATAAATTAGAAAACTAGAAAAACTTACTTGGCCTCGATGTGATTTCTCAACATGGAAAATGCATTCATCCTACTTGAAAATTCCATTCCTTATGACTGACCTAAAGAATTAGGATCAAAGTGCCTAGCTATGTGCAGATTTAAATTGGCGAAAGACAAAGCACATTTCCTTGCATCAATGACTAGAAACAATGCAATATAGCAAAATGATTAGTAATGAATTCAAAAGTAAAATTAAACAGAACAAAAGGGTGCATACATGACCTCACTAAATAGATTTTGGTCAGGTTAGCTGATTGGAAACAACTAACATAGGATCATGAACAACTATTGATGTGGTTTCATAGGTTTGTAATGGATTGCGGGGCATATCCCTAAACCTATAGGGAAAATTGATATGGTTTCAAGGAATTTACTTGAACAAACAAAGGAAAAGTGAACAATTGTCACCACAATGAATAATCTGGAGAAATACTAGAGAACCCACAAAACAAACACTTGGAGAAAATACTCTAACTTGTGAATATATGTTTTTACACACAACAAATCATTATATCCAATCAAAGTTGTAAGCTTAGGTTTGAGCTTCTGCACATTTGTAGTCCTTCTGCAAAATACACAGAACTAAGAAAGTAGATTTCCAAAAACATTTCTTCAGTGAAGATACACACGAAAAGAATAAATATTCCATAATTTAATTTATCATCCAAAACAACATTTTATCACAACATTTTATTATTCATCACATAACCTTTTTCAAACCTCATACATAGAAAATAAAACTCTCATCATTGTATAACAAACTTATCTGAATAAAAGGACGAAAACCAGGTAACCAGCTAAGACCGAGTGATTTCTACCCAACAGTAGGTAGTCTGCAATGGAAACCACCCCCTAGTCAGGCTATGATACCACCATGATGGTAGGACAAAAAGACTCTAAATTTCAACCTAAACAGGCCACACGAAGTAATTTTACTATTGAGCTTCTTAAGGAAAGAGCATCGCTTAGGAACCCATATTACCTACCCCACACAACACAAGGAGCACTTCCTTCTCTATTGCACAGTACCTCAAAAAATCCTCCTTATAGTAACATTCAACATGTGCATAGAAAGGTACAGACTAATACCCCAAGCTTATGTAGAATTCTCGTTGTTTTCTTGGCACTTTCCTCACTCTAAAAGCTTTATTTCATGGTTGTTTTGTTCTATATGGACTTGCCTCTCATTTTCTACTCTCTCACCCCCAAAAAATCCTCTCGTTTCCATTTTTCCAATATCCTCTTCCTTCATATTCAAATTTTCTCATGCATGCATTATGGCAAGAGAATTCCAATTCAACTTCTTTCCTAGTTCCAAGAATATACAGGAGACAACTTGCTAGTTTTTAGGAAATGGTGGCTTAGATTGTGAAATTTATTTCCTCCACTCCTCTTAACCTCTTTTAACTTTGCCACTCAAATTTTCAAAATCAATGAAGGTTCAAGGTAACATAAGGTAGATGGTTTTAGGCATAAACCCCCTTAGGCCCCTCACCTTTCCCTTCTTATGCTATCATAGCCCCTATAGGCGCTCATGCTCCATTGGCCTTGATCATTTTTTATTAACTGCGGAAATAAAATAATTTCAATAGTCAAGAGGGTCAAATCGGGATGTTACATCCCCTCCCCCTTGGAATAACATTGTCCTAGATGTTTTGTTATTGCAACAATGTTTATGTCATCAATCTTCGGCTATACCTCCAATTTCATTATCTTCATTTTCTAAGTACATATCCAATATTTATCATTCCAACATGTGCCTACAACAGTCATCATTGTAAGCATGAATATCATATCCATTTCTAATCATTAAGTATTTCATTGATAATAATTCCAATCTATGAATTTTCAGTTCACAATTGACACATATATACTCATAAGATAAGATAATGAATACAATTTAGTACAATACTTATGTGTATGAATATGTATCTACTCCATATGGATGCCACGGATATAACTAAGCTTAGTGTTTCCTCAGACACACCTAATGCACTCATGATCCCAGCTAGCATGTAACATGAATCTCTTACACAAGATTCATTCAAGTCTCATCTTCGTTGTAGTCACTCACCCTCCAAGATCAAGAATCCCCTTCTCTATTAGACAGTCCCTCAGATGATCCATCATTTTCCAAGGCTTCCTCACATAGGAAAGTACAGCGACTTATAGAGTCTTATAGCCAAGGTGTCCCTCTTGCTTTCTCTTAACATAGCATAACACATATCAATGGTGATCAATACATATCATAGGGTTCCAATGTCACTATAGTAGCACTCTCTGTTATTTTCAGCTTCAGCGGCCATTATTTGTCCTTCCTAGATAGATTCATCATCTCACTTGTATCATATACATACAATTACCATGAGATATCATCATTAATATTTTCAATCATAAATATTTTGTTTCAAACCTATTCATATAGAAATCAAATTTCGCAAGTATGAGATTCTTCTCATAATGTTTGGATTTTTCATGTGGTAGCACACAGTCTTCATTATGAATTTCCACTCATCGCCATATCTAATACCATCCTACCTGCAATTTGAAGTTTAAATCAACCAAACAATTGTAAGTATTCAATCATATAATCCTTACATTGCATCACTTATGACAACCCAGAAGTCATTTCAAATATAACATATAAATTTTATGAATGCATGGAAAATATTATAACCATTTTGCATACAAGAGGTTTCTTCCTCTATCATACCCCACATGGATACCAATGACATACCTGCATTCAATCAGAGGTTTATTCCTTTGTCATACCCCACCTAGGTACCAATGACATAACTGCATTCAATCTGAAACAAATCACTGAAGATATAAAGTATGTCTGAAGGAATTCTTATCCAATTCCTTTTAGATCACATGATGTTATTAACATAGCTAATTTTCATACTTGCAGACATTCAAATCACATGCAACGTATAGTGTTTTATTAAAAGACAAGCTCATTATTATCCAGCCTTAACAATATCTTGTTGGCCTTATGATATGGGTAATATATCATGCTCTCTAAATAGTTGTTGGCCTCCCTTGATCTATCTTTCCCAGCCACAATATTGGACAACAGCCTCATGGATACATATGTGAATTTAGCACAAGGTTTATAAATCAAGCACACAACTGTAATTATATTCAACATATATAGCATGCATAATTACTCTATTATGGCACCTCCAAGCCAATGACAATGTTAACTCTATGGTTCTAGAATTGAGAGGCATAAACATTGCATCTAGAAGTTTATGATGACAAACCACAGGTCACAAATATGAATTCTATTAAATTTTTACTAACAATAATATCATTTCCGCAAGTCTATTTTTTCTCAAGCGAACCCAAACTAATACTTTTATGCAGCTATTTGTAACTAGGAATGTCATTTGACCAAAATTACAAATCATCTTAAGCACCAATACTAACATTTAATCTTCATAAATAAACTTGGAGGGATTACTTACAACAACCAACTTCACAATTCCATCTTGATGATAGAAACCAAGAGTAGCTCATACATCTTTACATATTTTATTATAACTAGACCAATTCACCATAATACCATGAATTTCATTCTTCATTGAAGATCGAGGAGAATTGCTCACTACACACAATTTAAGAGTCTTGGTGATACTCCTTGTACTTCTTGGAGATACCGGGAAAATCCCAATGATTCTTCAACCAAATCAAGACACTATCCTCTAATATATTGTTTCATATTTACTTGTGATCCTGCTAACATTCCTACAATCACACATAATAATTATGAATTGTCTATAAAAATTTATTTGAATATGCATTCTTCAAATCCATAAGTTGAGCAAACAAATAGGCTTCACCAATGGAAGTGGTCTACTTTCAGAGTTATTTTCCAGTAGCACAACTACATTCTCTAACTTCGGCTAAGCATTTCTTCCAACTTGTTCATGCCCTATGTAAGAATCACTTCTAACAGAAAGATCTGATTAAAGAATATTTTTCAACCAACCATGTCTAAGCTCTAGCCTATTGTCTTTATTATGTTCTTCTGAAGATTCCAATGCCTCCATATGGGTTGTTGGACAAATGGCAACTTCTAGATTTTGAAAATCAATTAAAAACAAAAAACTAGCATTGTTTCCAGTAAGGTTTATCTGCTTCTAAAACTTTAAGTATTTTGTTGAAGAAATTGAAAGTATGGATTATGTTCAATCCAAGAAAAATAAGTATTCCTTACAAGCAACTTGTATTACATGTACAAGCTTTCCAAATGAGGTTACATGTATGTATGTATGTATGAGTATGTGTGTATGTATCTATGACAGGCCCTGAGGACCTAATGCAGGTTTATACTATATAGTGAGAGGAGTCGTAGGTCTGCAAAAATCCACTCCAGTGTTGCAACAAAGCATGGTAAAAATGCAACTAAACTTTTTTATCGTATATAAAATTCCTATGGCAGTAGCTCAGAGTTTTGATACAATGACATAGATGGTGTTGATTTGTATCAATGTTGATTGAGGCCATTGGCAATGTTGTGTGAGAACATTGTCGATAAAAAATTTAATTCCTTACAAGGTTCTCACTACATACATTCAATAAGAAATCTTCCAGAAATTTCATTGTAAACATCCAAGAACCTCGAAGAACACCATGTCCAAATTCATCTTATGCATGGGGTACACTATATATCAAAAGAAATTAGGAGTTGCATCTTGCATATGCCTACTCCAAAGTCTTTAGTACTTGAAGAGTCATATGCGACACTTTTTCTTGCTTCTATTGAGGGGTGGACATGTTTATTGTTCTTTCTAGGATTATATGAGACAAATTTGTTTGAGCCCTCAATTCTTATTAGAAATGCAAACATTGCATGAGTTTATTATATGCACTCCTCCATACTATTGTTATTCTATTGCATGGGGTTAACTTATGATATTGATAATTATGTCAAAGAGTGGTTGGGGTTGCCTCACCTAAGAGGCAATCCATTCATGTTTTTGGCCCAAATATGAAATTTTTTCCAATGAGTGTTAGGTTCAAAACATTAGGGGGTTGGTCTTATCCAAGCCTCCCCCTCCATCCCTACAAGATGTGTGTGTGTGTGTGTGTGTGTGTGTGTGTGTATTTACATTATGTAATTCTTTTGATCTAATGGTAATGGAAGTAGATTCATGACACCTCCAATTGCAACTTGTAGTTGCAACATTGTACCACAAATAGGTATTGAATA
Source organism: Picea sitchensis (assembly GCA_010110895.2). NCBI lineage: Eukaryota > Viridiplantae > Streptophyta > Pinopsida > Pinales > Pinaceae > Picea > Picea sitchensis. The sequence continues at coordinate 11,006 of SNQJ01S0017560.1, read as the reverse complement.
GATTTATCCCCCATCATATTTTCCCACCAATCAACAATGAAGCCAGTCTTGAGCATGTTCATTTCTATGACAAACTATCTACCACTTCAACCTTGTTTCAACATTTCATCTGTTAAGTTTTACAGTATACATTTTTCCACTTCCTTAATGTCAATATATGTTCAACATCCTTGAAATATCTACCCATAAAAATAAACTAGTCCATCCACACAAAATTGAAAATGTATCAATACCTTCAAGTGAAAAGAATAGGTTAATGGGAGTGCAAGACAACTCATCATATAAGCTACACCTATTGAGGAAATTATTCGTGTATACCTAATGTTATGGTACTGTTGAGAACTCAACACACCCTAAAAAGCCTATGTCAATTTTCCACTTTTTGGGTACCACTTAATCTTTGCACTGTCTGAATTCAATTTTCTTTTGAGAAATGTTTTGTCTTTGCTTGTTCTCTTATCTCTCATTAGCTTTTCAGGTTTGTTTAACTCTTGAAAATCCATGAACTAACAGGGGCTTAACACTTAAATAAAGAATCAATAACCAAAACACTTCACCCGACGCGCTCAAAGATTCGGCATCGGAAGAAATTAAAGGGTAAAAAGGAATCACTCGGAAAACCTAAGTCGTTGAGTGTCGATCTTCACCGCTATCGACGAAAGGAAGTTTTTTGTTTCATGACAAGTATCACATACGGAGATCACCAACAACCGATTCCCTTCGGCATCGGTAAAAGGCGAAGGGAGTAACGCTTAAAAGGAAAGAGAAACGATATCGTCGATGACCGATACCCAACACGCTTGTCGAAATTAGAGAAAACTGAATCACGACGAACATTGCAACTAGGATAAGGAGTTTTCCCCCAATCACCGATTCCCGAAGCATTTCGGCATCGACGTTTTTTCAAAGACGCTAACCCAAAGGAAAATACATGATAGGTTTATCCTTGATCGCTGATCCCCGATACCTTTTCAGCATCGGCGATCCCAGGCTTAGTTTAAGAATGCACAACTTGAAGAAAGTCCCGACTCCGACTAATACTCGCGAGCTAAGTCATCGGTCTTCATCGCCAAATGTCCCAAGCAGTTTTTCCACATCAGCACCGTATGATGAAATCGATCAGCGTTGGAGGTTCTTCACATAAGGATATCAACGAAAACATCCATAACACATTGTCGATCCCCGATCCGCCCACTAGTAAAGTGAAACAATGGGACGTTTTAGTGCCAGATACGTTTAGATTCAGAGCATTTAAGGGACTAATTAATTCCAAATATCGCATTAGTTGCTACTTTGTGTGCAAATCAAAAGGCCGTTTGAAATTACCAGTAGAACACATCACCCTCCGCACCTCCATCGTCAACCCATGATGAATTAAATTTGCAGAGATTCGACGGCAGATTTGTTTGAATTTCACTCATCACCTGAATTAATTGGTTGATGTGACACGATAAGTTCTTCCCCGTTTAAATTCTCTTGAGCCACTGTAAATGAACCCATTCTGCACGCAAAGGAGTTTCAGAGCATCCAAAGGAGTGAAACGCGCAATTCAAAGCAGTCGAGATCCCATGAGTATCCAATAACCAGTTAGCAAGATTTACAGGTATGTACCAGTCTGGATTTTTTGTGCTTACCCTTCGTATATGCACTTTATTTAGTGTTTCTCTATACACAGACCCTAAAGGAATGATTTCAATTGCAAGAACAATGCCTCCAAGAAATCCAAACACTAGGCGATCGCCAAGAGCATCGAAGATAAAGCAACCAGAGGTGGGAGAAGGCTCTTCCCCAGCGGACGCAAAACAATTAGAATTTTCCCCTAGGCCGGAACCAGTCATCAAGACATCTACCAAGAAGGATTTCACTCAACCTATGGCCTTTGGAGACACAGAGGCAAACACAGGGGGCAAGGCGGTACTCCCACACTGGGGAGAACTCTTCAAGAAGATCACCCGGGAAAAATTCCCGGAATATATCCCACGTAGCGACCCTGATATGAGAAAGCTTGACGATGAGGTTTTTCCGAACATTCAAAGATCGTACCTGCACATGGTGGCAAGAAGAACTCCAGTGTTCCCCTGCATATTACTGCTGAAGTGGCTCATCAACCACACGGATACACAAAAATGTTTGATTAATGACGTCAATGGCGAGTGTGTCGGGGTTTTCCTTCGTGTAGAGGTGTAGAGTTACTACAAGATTAGAGACCCGGAGGAGTGACTGAACATTGATTTTGTCGTAAACTTCTATGAGCTCCATGACATCGGTCGGGTGATGGCTTCATGGTGGAGAGAAGATAAAAAATACACCAATCGGACCTCCGAATGGTACCAGACAGCCAACCTAAGGGAGTCGTATATCTATCTAATGGCTCTCATCTATCGATTGTATGGGGAGAAAGAATGTTCCAGGTTTTCAGAGGCATGGATGCCTCTAGCTTACATAGTGACCATTTCCGAGAGAGATTTCAACTAGGGAGCCATCATTTCAAAGTAGTTGAGCATCTGCATACAACAGGCTCAGACGTCGAAAGAAGGAGAGACTCCATCCTTCTACATGGATTCATATTTACTGGACATCATGTGCACCAGAAATGTCTTTGTCTGCATGAACTTGAGATGGCATGCCTCATAACTCTTGGTCCATGTTTACTTTGGTGTCTTATGGGAGAACATGTACAAAAACTCATACTCCCTCATCTGTGATGAATTCATCGCATGCATTCATTTTATTATTTTCAAGAAATAATGTCCAAGACTATCAGTTGCGGCCAAGAAGATGATATCAAAGGTTGGTCACTGGTATCTGGATGAGCACGATACCTACATCAGGGTTTTCGGGGCTACTTGAGCGCCTCATATCCTACCAACACATGTTCTCGACCAGCTTGTTGTGGGGGAAATATGCTACCAGACCATCCTGCAAGGTTACAACGCTACCCTGGTGAAAGATAAGAAGCGAGAATTTATACCTTACGGATTCCATATAGGTTTCTACCTAGTAAAAGACATCGCTCAAGCCAAGAAGGAAGGACTGAGCCAATTGGAGTTTCGCTTCTAGATTTGACGTTTCCGCAAGCATGACCCAAAGGGTCTAGTCTTGAAACATGTGTCTCAAGTGTCGTCCTACTGGCCTTATGCCCACGACAAGTTCGAAGATGAGGTCTTCACTAAAAATGCTCAGGATTGGGATGAATTCGTTGCAAGGATGACCAACACTAAGATGACCATGTTCAAATCCATGAGCCTGGATGAACATGCAAAAATCCTAGAACAATCGGCTCAAGGGGCCCTCAGGGCCAAAGAAGAAATGATAGTTGTCGAAGCAGCAGTTCCCCAGACAGCGGTCGAAACAACAGAGATGCCCCGGGTAGCCCCAATGCAAAGCAGAGGTCTTCCCGAGGCTCCAAACATGCGGAAAAGGGGATTACTCATGTTAGAACATGCGCAACAGATAATTGATCAGTTGCAATATGACCAGGACATCATAAATATGTCAAGGCTCCTTGCCGAAAACCCGGATGAAAGCCAAACAAGACCAAGCGGCCCTGAATTCATAGACCTTGATGAAATTACTGGGTTAAACGACCCTGAATTCACAATGCCACTGTCTGTATCGCCGACAGGTGTTTCGGCTCAGCCAGAGATAGTTGAAGCATTGGGGAGGACCACTGCGTCAAGCCCCTTAAGTGAGTTGATAAAGATCTATGATGATGATGAGAGCCCATAAGTATCTCTTGTGACCCTGGTACATATCGAAGAAGAAAAGGAACCAGAGAAGACATATTCCCCTGTTCCCAATGCTCAAGTTCAGGGGATTCCACAGAACGAGCAAGAAGTCGAGAGCGGCCTAGACACTGATCTGCCCAATGCCCCGAAAATCCAAGCGGACAGTCCGAAAGAAGGGCTCCCATAAACTGAACAAAGTGAAGAAATTTTGTAGCAGTTAATTGGCATTTCAACGACCAATGACCAAGTAAGTACCCAGCATACCCCCGATGACTCAATTTGAATTGGTACCCAAATACCCGAAGAGCAACAGACAAAAGCCGAATCTTTAGAACACAGGGAGAAAGTTTGAGAACGCAACCCTGAACAAGTATATACCATCGTGAGTTTAGGGAATACACTCACATGGTGGGATCAGCAGATTCTGAACCTGTGGACGAAGTAGCCGACATACATGCTATAGATTATGATCGGAAAAGGAAGGCTATCATCCAAAGAACCACCAAGAAGAGGAGGATCACTTTAGATCGCTCCATCCTCATCACTACGGAGGAACATCTAATCAACACAGAGCATGATAAAATGTTTGAACTCATCGACGCAGGGATGGCGATCACTGAAGCCACCTTGGACAGAGCTAAAAGAGATGAAGAGGAGATGGTCGCTGCCCTGAAGGAATTTGAACATTTGCGCCACTTGGTGAAATACTATCAAGACACCACACATGCCGCGGTGTTTCTAAGGAGCGAGTTTCAGGAGGCCTACAACAAGTTCGCAGATGACCGACACCTATTCACTGCAAGGATAGTCGAGCTCCAGGAAGACACTCTCATGGCACTTGCGATGTGAAAAGATATGGAGCGGTGGTACGAGAAAGTGCAGCAAGCCATGGAAAGAGTCGACTACATCGGTGCAGTCCAACAGGGCTGAGATACAGAAGAACACAACATTCGGGTGTTGAAATAAAGCAGCCTTGATCACATAAGGAAATCGGCTAAGTATTGGGCAAAAATGGCTCGGGAACCTCACCAAGAAATCCAAGAGAAATGGGCCAAGTGAGAGAAAAACTGGATCAAGATCAATCGGGTGATGAAATATATCGGGCTCCCCGAGTTTGGCACACCCGATAACTTTTTCGACTTGCGCGACATATTCAAGTCGCACACCGAGCAAGACTCATTATGGGCCGAGGAGATAGCTAAGGTGACAGATATGGCGCCAGGTTAGGTGTGATAGTTCACAGAGCACCCGATCAAAGCTCGGGTTATGTTGCAGTAGTTAAGTGCCAGTATAGTCAATTATCGAGCGCATGCGATAGATATAAGAGAGATTTACTTAGCCCTGATGGAACAACATAGATTCCCATATGCCAACACCTGCGAGAATATGTTCATCAAGTGGTCGGAGTACGAGAAGAGTCACCCTCTTAAGTGTTATCTTGAGATGACTCTTAGACAAACTGATAGGGGGAAACGCCATGTGGAAAATTTGTTTTACTTATATACACTTTAGCCGTTATTTTTAGTTAATTGTATGTTATAAATAGGAGCATCAACCGATTAGTGAAGGGTCGATGGTTGTTGCAAGAAACTCTCATTTTTGGTTTTGTTAAGAACTATTTTGGAGTTGCCTTTAATTGAGAGGTCCTTCTGGACTAGAGACAAGTTTATGTTTTCATCAAATGTGTGTATGATTGGATGTGGAGAAGAACTATTTACTATCCCGTCTCACCAATGGATGAAGTAACGAGTAAGAGCTATTAAATCTATTGATAAGTTATCTGATGCAATGGTTTACAGTTCTTTATTTAATGATGAAAATGAATCTTTGTGTTATTATGTGATTGATGATTAGAGTTGACTAAAATATTTTACTTGCCATCGTTTATCACATCCATGTTTTCTTCTGATAATTTGTATCTCAGTCAGTAATTGGAATATTCACATGGTTAACATATTAGTACTAGGCATGTGGTAGACGATCATTGTCTACACACTAGAGTAAAGGGTTATCCCAACCTCATCCTCTTCTCCAGTAGTTTAGTTTGTTCCCACTTTGTTACCTAGTTTGTTTATACAGTATTTATCTTATATTAGTCCTACCTAAGAGAAAAAAATAAAAAAGAGAATGTCTGAACTGGAGGAGAAAGGCTTCACAAGAAAACGTAAATCCCATCGATTATTCCGGTCAGATTGCAAGAATTGGAGAACCATTCCACCATTAAATTTTGTAGAGTCTAATTGGGCCTTGGTGGCGGGTTTGGTTGTTGATGTTGAGTTAAAGGGATTTAGGCCCCATCAACAGGTACTAGTAAAGAAGCCCTCAATAGACAAAGAATAGACAACCTATATATTTGAAGTAACATACCCTCAGTTTATTTATTCTGTAAACTATCTGCCCATATTTTTCAAATGAACTTTGTATTTTGGCCATCCAAAGTAAATCTGCCATAAGTACCCTAAAAATTTAAAACATTTATATCAAATGGGTTAACAGTAGAAACTTGGGGATTTTCTTTAAAATCAAAATCAGGCCTTGTCTTTCACCCTGTTGATGCAGCTCTGATATCATTCTATCCATATTTTGAGCCCATACAACCCCAAGTGTTATAACATGGATCTGATGCTAATTGTTAAATTCCCATAAATATATATATCATAATACTAACCAAGCAACTAATTATTGGCCTCACTAAAATAACATCTAGCATTGTCCACAGAAACAATTAATAAAAGCAGTTTCATAGATAGCCACTGTGAGATTTTTATACCAACTGTTAGCACATAATCTTCTATGAGGGGTGTTTTCCTATGAAGTGCCCTCTTTGGCGAAAAAGTGGCAAAGAATGGTTCAAAAACCCACTTATCCTAAGTCGGGGGCACATAAGCGCTCTGGATTATGTAGCACGCAGATCTGGGCGGTCAGAATATGCGCGCCCAGATCTTCGGTCCAGATTCAATTCCAGACCCCCCTCATCATCCTACCTTTAATGAGTGGGGGGGTCTGATATGACAGTTTTCCAGTGCACGAATATGGAGGTTCAGGTGATCCACGCCTAGATCTACAGTTGAGGTCCCATTCCGCACCCCCCCCCCTCCCCCGTCGTTCTACCTTTAATGGTGGGGGGGGTCCGATATGGGCAGTTTTCTAGTGTGGGCCCCTTTTCTATCGTGGCGCCTCTCCTTCGCGTCGCCCCCCCTTCTCTTGCCACCTGTCTTCCACTATGCCTCTTGTCCACTAGTCACATCACTCACTTCCCCCCTTCTCTCGTTATGCCACACTTGCCTTCCACTCACCCTTGTGGCATATCATTTTTGTTTCGCTCCCTCTTGTCTTCCCACACCTGTCCCTCTTCCTACCACGTCGTCCGATTATAAGAGACATGTTCTCCCTCGACAAATCACATCCCACCACTGTATCTTTGTGGCCCCCATAAGATTTGCCACATCCGTCCACTGGCCTCTTCTCATCTCACTTCCACACCTAGTATGCCAAATCACCCCTGCCTAGTCACCGCTCATCTGTCACTTCTCTTCAGGTGCCCCAGTCTTTGCATCTGCCTCCATATCTTACCATGAAGTCATTTAGAAGATCGAGGTAGCAGCATGAGAAGAGCTCCACGTCCCAAAGGTTCGTATTTGACCAGGGTTGTTTCCGATCCCAAGGAAGCAGTTATTGAAGTGATTGGTGGTGGGTGGACATCGTTTCCACCATAAATGGAAAGTCCAGGAGAGGACTGTCAGCTTGTCAACTCCTTGCATGCCCGTTCTGGAGCACGGTGGCATCTAATCGAAGTGCACGATTGTCCATAGACTACGTGCACAGTCTTCCAATAAACATGCAGACGTAATGCCTTCAATGCAGTAACTTGAAGCTTCTGCTAGGGGTTGCTCCAAGTATTTGAAGGCATTTTTTCCATTTTTGTATCCATCGTTAGTGGAGCTAAGCTCCCCGTTGTATAGTTTTAATGAAGCACTAGTTTTCCCTGGCTATGTATCTATATGTGAAATTTCTTGTCTAATGACAGTCAGCTTCTTATTCCATCTGGTTTCCACCTAATGCTGAAAGAGTTTATGATTGACTGAGTCACATGAAGCAGTATGACAATGTTATATAAATGTTTATTGTATGTTGTCATGATTTCTTTCAATGTTCTTGTGTTTAAATTCTTCCTCTTTGGGTTTTTGAAAGCTTGATGCCTATAGCAGACCTTTGCATTTTCTCACTAATGTCTTCCTCCTGCTCACCCTTACTACAACCTACTGACTGAAGTTATATTGAGACCTCACCTGTTCATGCATACCCTAGTCCAGGATTCTGAGTTAAAACAATTTTGTGCTAAGCCTTTTCTCTTTCGATCACCCGTTATAAACAAAATCGTGACATAAACTGATGGGTATCAGGCTTACCCCTGCTGCAATCCAGGAGTGACTTCTGGTGCTAACATTTTTGGTGCCATTGTCAGGGACGAAGTTGAATATTTTCCATGGGATTGAATGACACTGAGCCTCTGATTCTGAAGGCGCATCAGGCATCAGAGCCCTACAAGATTGCTACTGTGCACCTGGTGACTCCATTGTGATGACTCCACTATGGCGAACCTATCGTTTCAGTTGTGGCTTCGAGGGGAAAACACACGTGGTCTCATCCATAGTTACCTCTAGTTACACTTGAAGCAGATCCAGAGAAGCTTGTCAGAAAGGGAAAGGCCCTCAGAGAAGGAGCTTCTGCTGCTGAACCAGGTATTTCTGACAATTCTCGCCTTCCTCTGTTAGAAACTCCATTATCTACTTCTCAGTTTCCTAGCAGGCCTTTTACTGAAGTTTTCCATTTTCTAAACTTTGGGAGCGTTCCTACTGAGATTTATTCTCCTGGTCTGGGACTAAAGGGAGAAACTCTTGTCACTCCTATCTCCCCTGACGTTGTAGCCTGGTCTAGACCGAGGAATTCAGAAGATTTTCCTACCTCGGGCTTTACCACCCCTCCTCCTATTATTGTTTCTACTGCTATGATAACGTATCCCTCTGCCTTACTAAACCCAACATCCTCCTCTTTAAATCCTCTGTTGTTTCCCTTTCCTCCTGCAATCTCAGTTCCAGTCTCCCCTGTTCAAACCCCTTCTCCTCCTAGTTCTCCTCCACCTAATATTCCTGTGGCAGGAGCAAATCCCCCCATGACCAGAATGGAGGCTATAATAGCTTCTAGGTATGCTCCCCTTGTGTTACCTCAGCCTCTCAATTCCCTTCCAGCAGATGGCTACCTCAAGTAGCTTCCCAAGTTTACAGGTGAAGGAGATATAACTACAGAAGAACACCTTGAAGCCTTTTACAGTTTTACAGATCATCATGTCATCATGCATGCAGACGTATGGATGAGAATTTTTGTTCATAGCCTTGAAGGAGAGGCTAGGAAATGGTTTAGGGCCTTGCCTCCTGGATTTGTTGATGGGATAGAAGCTTTGGATAATGCCTTCTTGATACAATGGGGAGATAAGAAACACTTCATGTATTACATGACAGAGTTTGGGTCTTTGAAGAGAAAGGAAGGAGAGTCTATCTCCGACTTCTCCAAGAGGTTCAATAAGTTGTACCATAAGATTCCTGCTGAGATAAATCCCTCAGAAGATTCAGCCAAAATTACTTATGCTATCACCTTTGACCCTAATTTCTGCCTTTTGTTGAGGGAAAGGCGAGCCACTTCCCTGGCTCACATGCAGGATGCGGCTGTGGAAGTTGAGTCGGATATTTTGGCTATTGATCGACTCAGAAATAAAGTTGATAGAGACATACCCAGAAGGAGAGTTGAAGCCTCCACATCTGGTTCCTCTGCCCTTCCCCCTCATATGGATGAAGTAACTAAGATGCTAAAGACACTATCGGCTAGAATGGAAAGGTTGGAGTTAGAAGGGAAGCCCATGTACAGAAATCCCCAAAATATTGATAACAGAGATTTCAGAAGGCCTAATAACAATGTTCCACGGGTTATTCCAAGGGAACAAAGGAACAGAGATAGGAATGATCAAAGGATTCAAGCCCCTCTCCAAAATAACCTAGTTAACGATGAGGAGAGGGAAGAGGAGGAGCTTGACCCTGAAATTCATTGTATTGAAGACACCTCCCCTTTTCCCCATTTGACTCAGTCTACATATGAATAATCCCTCATTAACAGTCAAATCAATGAACTGAGTAAAGGGGAGAAAGCCAAAGACAGTAGCCCTAACAGGTATAACCTCAGGTCAAAGAAGAAAGAAGGGAAGTCTGATATCTCTGATCAATCTCTTCTAGCAGAAAGGCTTGCTAAGCCTGCAGCAAACACTACCAAGGAAAAGAAAGCTAAGAATATCTCGCCAATGGCCAATGCCCCTGTCCCAAAGGTGAGTGAAATTCCTAAGCCTCCTTCCTCCTTTAGTTTTGAGCATGAAATTCAAAATATCATAATTCATGTACCCCTCTCGGAACTTGTTAAAAATGAAGTTTTCAAAAGGTCCATCTCCAAACTGCTACTATCCGAGCCACCTCAACTTGCCACAGACCCAGTAAATCTCCAAGATGAAAACTCAGTAGTCATCCTAGGTCCCATGGTGGAAGACAGAGATGACTCATCCCCTCCCTTCTACACATCCATGAACATACATGATAAGGTGTTGCACACTGCCTGATGGATTCAGGGGCTTCCCATAACCTCATGCCCAAAACAGTCATGGAAGAATTGGGACTAGGAGTAACAAAGGCCTATCATGATTTGTACTCTTTTTATTCAAGGAGGGTGCAATGTCTTGGAGTCATCAAAGACCTGATGGCGTCCTTATTTCAGCTGCCAATGAAGAGTGTGGTCATGGACGTTGTGGTAGCCGATGTTCCTCCCAAGTTTGGCATGCTACTGTCAAGATATTGGATTAAAAAGCTTGGAGGAACATTACAGATGGACCTTACTTATGCCACCATCCCAGTCTTTGGAGGGGAACACAGAAGATTGTACAGAGAAGCTCATCTAGCCTACATTATTAGTGATGAAGCAGATCCCACTAATCACCCTATCTTTTCATTTGACACTGATTTGGGGTCTAGTTTGTTGCATCTCATTGATACCCTTGAAGCTCCTCTTGAAGTCAGAAAGCAGCCCATTTTGTAGCACACCTTTTTAGCTACCAAGGTTTAATCACTATTAAGAGAAGGTTATAACACCACTCTATACATAACTCATACAGGTATTATAAATCCCATGCATTTAAACAAGTAAACACATTCTACACAGAGTATTCATATGAGTTACTGCCAT